>JAUOBV010164976.1:0-20459 GCA_032360425.1 Rubia occidens | reverse complement strand
AGCATTTTTAGTATGAATATGTGAGATTTGATTTATCCTATTTTGTGCTTTGATTATCAAGTATATATTATTCTTTCTTGTGTAGTTAATGCATGATTTAGACTAGGATGATCAACTAGTTGAGGATTGTGAGTTAATTATCTGCTAGGTTTTTTGTCAAACCCAGAAGACTTTGACTCTTTGTCGATGTGATTATCATTTGTTGAGGCTAGGTTGTAATTGGGTGTGACAAATAATTATGGTTAACACACACTTAGAGTGACATCTTTGTGTGTTTTTAATTACAGTTAACACCCTATAAAACTCCCTTTTCCTCGTGGACGACCCCGACTTTCTACTATCTACTTTGTAGTAGTTAACAGGAGTTAGGGCTATAAATACTATCTTTGAGAGGCACAAAGAAGGCCTCCCAATTGCCCAACAAGGATTCGGGGCACAATTGTGTTGAGGAATGATCCCGCCCTTTGCACAACGGTTGGACAATCTTGAGTTTTTTGGTCAGCATGCGTATCAAGGCATGAATGACAACATGGATGAAATACTTTCAATGCTATCATTGATCTCCGGTAATGACCCACCATCGGAGTTAGTGGAGAATAGGAGGAGGATAGAGCAAGAAGATGTGCAAACCAAAATGGTGGCTCAGGATCTTTAAAGTCCTAATTGTGAGCATTTCGTATTCATCTTCCCTACTCTTGCTTTGATTATTTATATGCATTGGTGACATTGCATGATTCAAATGTGTGGGGGAGGGATTTTAATGCTCATGTTTGTTCATTTTTTTAATTGTAATTTTTGGTTAACAAAAAGGAAAAAAAAGAATCCCTCCAAGTTGAAAACCCGAGAGGGAAACTTAGGCAAAAGTGGGAGGCTCAGATAGGTTGAAAACCTAAAAGGGAAACCTATGCAAAAATTAGAGGTCAAATGGTGTGGAAAAGTAGATGGTGAGCATTGAAAAAGAAAAATATGTGAAGCTGGGATGAAAGACCGAGAAGGGTCCTAGGAAATTGAGAGAGATTAATTTTTTATGCTTCTCTTGATTTTCTATTTGGTAGCTTCAATGGTAGAGTAAGCAAGTTTTAAACTTTTATTTTATACCTCACATTTGATTGGTATGATGGTTGTTTAGACTATCTTAGACTGGTTGGCC
This sequence comes from Rubia occidens, assembly GCA_032360425.1. Taxonomy (NCBI): domain Eukaryota; kingdom Viridiplantae; phylum Streptophyta; class Magnoliopsida; order Gentianales; family Rubiaceae; genus Rubia; species Rubia occidens. The sequence goes on along the minus strand of JAUOBV010164976.1, from coordinate 19,309 downwards.
TATGAGCTGGTGAAATCTTCTTAAATACGTTATCAGCTATTCCTCTCCTACCTCACAATCCCCACACACTTGCTGGAATACTATCTGCGAGTCGCTACAGAATTTAACACTCTTGACCTTCATCCTTATTGTGAGGTCCAACCCACGTATTAATTCTTCATATTTTGCTTCAATTTTGGTGACTGGAAAATCAAACCAAAGCAAATATATGTGCTCTCCCTCATCTGGATTTACCAATTGTAATACGTCACCATAGCCTTCTTTGTTGGATGCCCTAACAACGAATAGCTTCCATGCAATGTTTTCCTACTTTTACTTCCATTTTTTTATTCCAAGTTTTTCTGCTGTACATACCTCTTGAAGATCTTCTTTGCTGGATGCCCTATCTACTTTCGCGGATAAAACTAGATCATGTACTATCCCAATTGAAGATCTCATTTAGTCATTCTACCAGATGATTCTGGCTTGCTCAGAATGTTCTTGATTGGGTAGTCAGTATACATAACTATGCAATGACTTTGAAAATAACTTTGTAGTCTTCTTATTGATTAGACTAATGTGAGAGTTAATCTTTCAGCGAGTGAGTATGAAATTTCTGTACTTTTCAGTATCCTACTATTGTATTATACTAGCACCTACCTTTGACCTTCTTGGCACACCAAGATCGAACTCATTGCTTTTCTTTAAATTTCCAAGTACAGGTATAGAGTCTCTCATGGTATTGGTGACTTCAGTGTTAGTAGCTCTTTAAGCTGTTCTTTCAACGATTCATATGCTTTCTGACTATCTTCATTCCATGGGAATTTCTTTACATTTTTGAGATGTCGAATAGTGGGAAATGTTTTTCTGCAGCTTTTCAAGAAGATCATGCAATAAAGAATCATTCCTTCAAAACCACCATGGAAAATAAAGGTCATATCATTAACACTTAGTTCAACAGAAGATCATACACATAGCTTAAAAATTTCCTCAAAACATTTCAACATTTTTTTGAGTTTCAAGCCCCTCATCACATTATCATCATGCTAAATAAAGCAAGTAAACATCAATTTCAAAGGATTACTCGGAATTTGAAGCCAAGAGATGAAGAATGCACACAAGAATAAGCAAACATGCTAATTTTTGAGAAAAAATTATCCAATTTTCGAGTTCCACCAAGGGGGAGTGAAAGTGAGTGTTTTTGATATATTTCAATGAGCTAAGGATTCCTATGGGTGAGGGAATGTACAATGAATCATTATTTTCATAAAAGAAAGTGAGTTAGAAAGGAGGTACAAATGAGATAATGATGGCATTTTCAAAATTAGAGAATGGAAGGGACAAAAGTACCAATCTAGTTTTGCATAAGGGATGTGTTGGTGTACTATTTACACCCAAATTTGAAGGGGGGAAAGTTTTGCTTAATTAATGGGCCAAAATTTGCATGTTTTTGGTTAAAATTCAATTTTTTGTAAATCTGCATTTTGACCCAAAATTCCCAGCCACACAAGGCCTAACACGTGGCCAGCCTCGTGCTGGATCATGCATGACAGGAGGTTATCCTCATGCAATGGTAGGATCACCCCTTGTGCAAAAGGGATTTGCATGAAGCTACGCTGTGAATAGTGCTCTTCTTTCCTTCTTCCTCCCTTTTTTCAAAGAAATTTTGTCACCTAACAAATCTTATTTCTTTCACAAAAAGCACGAGATTTGGACTCAAAATTTATTAACCAACAAAAGTTTCACCCCAAGATACATTGTCTCATACAAAAACATGCAAAATCTATCTACTAAAAATATATCAAGAACAAAGCAATAAAGAACACGTATTATTATTGTCTTCATCACGACTTATTCTTTTTCATGCATTTGAATTGAAAAAACCCGCCATTGGGTCTCCGGAGTTTTCATCAGAAACTACACCCATGATGACATTCTTGTGAAGAGGTCTCCACAAGGTGCCATCCTTACCTTTAAACACTTTGTTTTCCAAAAAGAGTGAGTATCCACTCCTAGCACATGTCGAGTCCTTGTCATTTCTTTTGTTCAGGAGGGGGTCGAGGGTGTTTTACATTCTCACCACTCTCCACTAACCACTGCATGTTAGTGAGTATAGAAAAGAAATCTACGATCAATAAATCATCACTAACATCATGCAAAGAAATAGTCTCCTCGACATGATCATCACAATTGAAGTGCAAGGTATGATTTCTTTCCCCACTCTCATAGTCATCAAAAATCTCATGTCTATCTTCATCACCATCATCAAGAATGTCATCAAATCAATCATCATTACCTACCATGCAAGAGTTCTCATGTTGAGCAAGTTCTTCACAAAAGGTTATGCCTTTATACACAAGAGAGGAATTAGGTGAATCATGCTTAGATTTGTAAATATCAAAACCTACCATATATGTGTCATTATCTAAGGTCAGTGTTCCCGAATGAACATCAATCTTAGCCCTTGTGTTTTAAGAAAAGGCCTCCCCAATAAAATAGAGGGTGCACCACCATCGTGCGCTACATTAAAGACATAGAAGTCCACCGGAAACATCAAATTTCCAACTCAAATCATACCATCCTTTACTTAGACCCCGAGAACTAGCTTGGGAGTGATCAGCCATTTGGAAAATTACCCAAGTTTCTTTAAGTTCACCTATTTCTAGGTTCTCATAAATGCAATACGAGATGACATTAATAGAGGCTCATATATCAATCATAGCATTCTTTACCAATTTACCACCTAAATAAATATGAATTTAAAACATGCCAGGGTTATCACATTTCTCGGGAAAAATATTATTATTTAGAGAAGACACTCCCCCTAGTTTTAATTTTCCTAACTTTCTAAGTGGTTTGTTCCCTTTTTTAGTGCATGAAACTTTCAAGAATTTAGCATAAGAGGGTACATGCTCAATTAAGTGTAAGAGTGGAATGCTAACCTCAACCTTCTCAAAGATCTTACGGATGTGCTCATTAATGCTTGCCAGCTTCTGTATTCACCTAAGTGTACCAGGGAAAGTGGCGGAAGATTCACCATTGCTTCGAGTGTTGGAAGTTCCTTGACTGGTTCCTCCTCCACAACCAATTCTTGCTCCTCTAAGCTGGTTTTGTTACTCTTAATGATAAATTTTTACTCTTATAAAATCTCCCTATCGGGCTCTCGCACCTTCTTGCCGCTTCTTAGCTTCACAGTTGTCACATTCCCCAGATTGATGTCCAGTTGGGAAGGAAGATTTCTGGACTCTTTGGCTTCAAGTCGGCTCATTAATAAGATGGCAAGTTGTCTGAATTAAATTTCAAGATTCTTGATGCTTGAAAATGCTCTAGTCCCGAGATCTTCAATCTCTCTCTTTGTGCACTCTAGAAAAACATCAGGCTTCTTTGCCAATTGAGAGATCACTTCCAAGATCTCTTCTCAATACGACTTATAGAGTGAGGAGTTTTTGTTGGAAATGCCTTCTCCCTTTGGATAGGGTTGAGGTGAAACTTGTCCCCCTCAGTTGTACCCTAGCATTTGATTCTCCTCGGGTTGAAGGTGTTCGCGTAGGGGTCTTGCCTTTCACCTCCTTGGTTCCCACAGAACCCTTTTTGTTGCCCCCTATGGCCTATTTCCACCATTGTTGAAATCCAACATCTTAACTTCCTCCAAATCTTCCACCAGTTATGAGAAAACATCCGTGTAATGATCAATGCTTCAAATTAGACACACTTTCACTTTTCAAACCCTCTAATTCATGAACACTTTCATCATGGAAGAAAGAGCTTAGATTTTCTCCTTCAATTTTGGAGAATGAGATGGTTCATCCACGGTTTTCACCCTCGATCTTGTACCAAACTTCCTTGTACCATTGCCTCTCTTGAGCTCTTGTTGGCGATTGAACTGTTACAAGAGGCATTCACTATATGTATGTCATCATCAGACAAGCCCTTAAAGAAATAGTAGGCTAAATCTCCCTCCTTGAATGGATAATATGAACAGCTTTCCAATAGCCTCTTGAACAATTACCAATAGTAGTAGAGGGATTCATTAGCAAACTGAAAGATATTGGAGAGCTGTTTCTTCAACCCCAAAAACTTTGATGCAGGGAAATATTTCTCAAGGAGTCTGCGCTTCATATCCATCCAAGAGGTGGTTCGACTAGGTGAAAGGTGGTACAACCAATGTTTAGCTCGATCTCGCAGTGAGAAGGGGAACAACCTCAAATTATAGTCTTCCTCTGAGACTTCCAACAACTTCATGATGGTAAATATTAGATGAAACTCAGACAAGTGATTGTTCAGATATTCACTGGCCATTTCATAGAAAGTGGGAAAACACTAGATCATGTCGCTCTTGAGCTTACAAGAAACATTGGGTGGCAATGGTGGGAAGACAATGCAAAGGGATTGATTCTATGAGTTAAGAGCCATCAAATCCCTTAACAACAAAAGGGTTTTGTTTTTGTTGGTCCCTCTTACAACATTTCTTCGCTCTGTACAACTAACGGAATTGGTTATTGTGGAACTTCTATATCTCCTCCTCCTTCGTCGCCAACCACCTGTGTATTTTTTCTGATAATGTAAGATTCCTAAGTTAGTGGTATGGGTGTGTAGCATAAACCGGGAATAAAATAGTAGCAAACTAAAATTAACACTAGCAAAAGGGTTAGCAGGAACTGCATACTAGCAAGAAAGCTCATCAGTAAAAACCAGCAAAAACAAAAATAAAAACAACACTAACTACTCAACTAACATGTTATGCAAGTTAACTACTAGACCGTTAAACCAACATCCCGACAATGGTGCTAAAATTTGAACCGCCCCTCCCGGCATTGCTAATCAATCAACGAACCATGGGAGATCCACTAATCGAAAATCGAGAAAGGACTATTAAGGGTCAAAGATAGAGATTTGTATTTTTTCTCCTGTTCCTACTACTATACTACCCAGATTGGTAGATAGTTAAAAGCACTAGGGCTGTCCACAGAGAATTTAGGAATCTAATAATCAACACGAGAATAAAAATATACTAGCATGAAATTGATCACAAGAATAAAAATATATAAACTAGAACTTGGGAATTATTTACATAACATATTAATGTCATTTCGATTCTCTATTTCATCACATGCAAGAACTATGAAGATATTCTAGTATTTGTGACACGTGGTGTGTTCGATGTAAACACTTCCCCATACTTGTCACATATGGTATGCATGTAATTTTACATTTGCACCGCCTTCGTTATTAGGGGAGTGCAATGATGGCCTAGGATTTAGTGCTGATCTGAGTCTCCCCCGTATGATTACGTCCCGGGAACTACACCACGAATGATTCTCTCTAGTGCTAAAAACGCAAGGGGGCTGAAGCACCTTCTCAATGTCTCTAGAGTTTCAAAGCTATCCCTAATTTCCCACTTTAGATATCTCTACCCACTACCCCTTCTAACCATATCATCGGCTTAATAGTGCATGGTTCATCGTTACTTGAACAACGCAAACCTAAGTGCAAACATCCATGTGGATCTGGATACATTGTTACCCCAAACACATCTAGGTTTCCGTCCCCGGGGGGGGGGGGGTATTTATAGTGCAGCATCATGGAAGTATACTTGAGTGTGTGCTAACTAATTATGAAAATCATGAAATTCACAAGAATGTAAGGAAAGCCAACTTAATGATCACGAAACACAGAGAAGTAGGTAGATCTATGAAATCTCACAAAATAGACATTAATACATGAATAAAAATATGATCCACAAGTTAATTAACTACTCCCTAAGCATTGCACGCAAGTATTTCATTGGATTCCACACTTTTGGGCAAAATGAAAATATTGAAAAAAAAATGAAAAAGAACCTAGAGGAAAGGAAGATTATTTTATCACTATTGCCTACTCTTGAAGATGAAAAATGGGCATTAACTTTAACCTCAGTAGAGAAATATTCATATATATATATATATAGTAGGGAAAAGTCTTTGAAAAAGGCCCATAATTGACCAAAAGACCCTATCAACAACAATATGCACGGCCAGTTCCGAACAACACGGTCTGTGTAGGTCTGCATAAAATTACCTGTGCGCCATGGCACGATCCGTGCAGCCTTAACCGCCAGGGACGTGAAGCTTCGTGAAAGGCAGGGTGACGAGCCTGCATGGGCCGTAGGCTGGTGTCTCCTCTGGAACTTTTGATTCATGTACCCCATGTCGTTTGGTGTGTCCCGTCTGCTTGAAGGTCTTTTTGCTTAAGAAAATAACGTGGCCCTTGCTATTTTTTGCACCCCGTGGACTGGTCTTGATTTTCGGGACTTGGAACGGCACAGGTCATTCTACTTAGCCTTTTTAGGTGAAATTGGAACCCACATTCAGCTGCTCAAAGGGACGTGCACAGCTTATGTAAATTTCAGTCTTGCACGAATGCTTTTTTCCTCATGAATGGACCATGCTGGCCGGTGGTCTGGGTGATTTGTTTGCACCGTTATGGTCCTTGTTATTGATTTTATAGTCTCGATTAGATGAATCCAATGATGTCACCTAAAAGGCTGATTCTTTTCACATCATGTCCACAACTCCACGTGACTATCAGACTACAATTCCTATGCTTCTTTCTTGGCCTTTTTGAACTTTGAATTCACCTTTCTCGGGCTTAATTCCATCTACTGCAATGCTTTGGAGTCTATGAACTTCAATCTACTACCATCCTTGCGAATGACCTTCAACATCTTCTACCATCCTTGTGAATGACCTTTAAATATTTTCTACCACCCTTGCCGATGGCCTTCTACAAAAGGATGATAAAAGGTACTCGGGAGCAACCTACTAATAAGATCACAAAGGAAGATCAAGGTTCCCATGAATACAAAGTGTCCATTATCTTCAATTAAGTCTACAAAACCTGGGACTTAGACAAGAAATCCAATTATGGCCGTCTAAACCCTTTGTCTTTAAACCTAACTAAAAGTACCAATCAACAAAACAAAATATGATAATAAATGGGTCAAATGCATCAGTTAACACATCTATAAAGGTGCACATCAAACTTCACGAGGCTTTATTGGAGATTATGGAAATTATTATTGGTGGCCTGGGCGGCACTTGATATTTCCTATGCCGGGCTTGTGATGACCCTCTTTGCATCATACCAGCCTACCTCGTGCTAGGATATTTCCTTGTGCTGGCATACCCTGAATGTTCATTCTGGCATGCTTTGGCACGAGGTTGGCAAAGTTCTCCTCCTTCCATTTTTTTTTGCAAAATCACTGCATCCAAAAACACAAAAATCGAGAGTAGCCCTGTTCCAGCCAAAAATGTCACCAAAATTCAAACACATTCCCAAAGATTCACAAGAAATTTCCAAAATTTATTAAGATAACTGAAAAAAGTACCATTTCTTTAGTGTCATCCTCACGACTTATTAGTTCATGCACTTTTGAAAACTAAGAGAAGTGGTTAGATGGGTAACCAAAATCACCATTCTTAACGTCATCATTGACCACTTCCTATGGACTCGTCGCAAAATTACCTTTGGTTTTCCCTTTACCATGGGAAAAATGTACCGAACACATCCGTCTTTCAAAAAAGTAGATACATTTTTGTTGAGTTTGGGAGTAGAAAGGGGCTTAGGATTTTTTAATTCCTTAACCTGCTTCCTTCTCCGCTGCACGTTAGTGTTAGAAATTGGAAGCAAAGCATCTTTAATCACACTAGGAGAAGCCTTCTCACCAAAAATTGCATCATCACAATGTTTGTTAAAGCAAGATAGAATATGTAAGGCCTCTATATTGGGCAATACCTCATGAACATCGAAATTATCTTCCTTAACCAATGTTGATTCTTTAGCTAAAGTGTTTGGGCTTTGGAGGTGGTCAAGGAGGTTTTATGTCCTTTCCACTCTTCGACAACCAATGTATGTTAGTGGTTATAGAAAAGTAATCCATAATAGAAGTGTTATCACTAAAGTCATGCATAGCCACATAGTTATCACAATTGAAGCTCAGCACATGATTTTGTTCATCAATATGTTAATATCATCAAGGGACTCATCTAGGCACTCATTATCACTTATCATTCAAGAGTTATCACGTTGAACAAGTTCCTCACATAGAGCTACTCCATTGCACATAAGAGAGGAAATAGGTGAATCATGCTTAGATTTATAGATCTCAAATATCACCTTATCAATGTCATTCTCTAGGGTTAGTGTTCCCAAATGAACATATATCTTGTTCCATGACATTTTAAGAAAAGGTTTCCCCAATGAAATTGGGGGCACACCACCATCGTGCACTACGTCAAGGATATAGAAGTCCCTAGAAACACTAAATTACCTACTCTAACCATTACATCCTTAACAAAACCTCAAGGGCTAGCTTGGGAGTGATTGGCTAATTGGACATTTACCCTAGTTTACTTAAACTCGCCTATGTCTAGTATATCATTAAGGCTAGAAATGATCACATTAATAGAAGCACCAAAATCAATCATCGTATTTTCAACCAATTTACCACCCGAGAAGATCGGGAATGAAAATATCCCTGGGCCATCACATTTCTCAGGAAAGTTCCTATGAGCTAAAGTAACTACTACCCCTATTTTCAGTCGACCTACTTTCTTAGTTAGTTTGATCCTCTTTTGAGTGCATGCTTTTCAAGAATATAGCATAAGAAGGAACATTAACATCTAAGATAGGAATGCTAACCTCAACCTTCTCAAGGATTTTGCGAACTTGTGCCTCATTGGTTTCCACCTTCGGCCTTGCCCTAAATGCACTAAGAAAAAGTGGTGGAGGGATCACCCTAGCCTCAGTGGTGGGGAGCTCCTTGGAGGGATCCTCTTCTACAACCATTTCAGGCTCTTTGAAGTTGGCAATTTTGCTTTCCACAATCAAATAATCTTCTTGCAAAATCTTCTTTTCGGGCTCGTGCACCTCCTTCTTGCTCGTTAGTTTCAATGCAATAAAATTCCTTGGATTTATCTTGGGCCGGGAAGGTAACTTTCCAGAATCTTTAGCCTCATGTTGGCTCACCGAAGTGGCGAGTTGGCTGACTTAGACTTTCAGATTCTTGATGTTTGAAAATGACCTAGTCTCAATATCCTTAATTTCTTTCCTTGTTATTTCCGTGACACATCTTGTTTCTTTGCCAATTGAGCAATAGCATCTAAGATCTCCTCCTGATCTGACTTGAATAAAGAGTCATTGTTGTTAGAAGGCCCTTCTCTTCTTAAGTAAGGTTGATCCTGAGATTTTCATCCTTGGTTGTACCCTTGAATTTCCTCCCTGCGCCTACGGAAGTTAGGGTGATCGCAGTATCGAGGATTAAAGGTATTTCGGTAGGGTATTGTCTATCATCAACCGACCAGCTCCAGTTGCTGCAGTACTTGTGCCCCCACTGTCAAGCGTCGATCGTTGAACTACAAGCGCTGGTCGTGGAACCACTTTTACTGCCGTGATTGACTCCCAACCGACCGGCTCTGGCCACGACACAATGTTGGCCACTGCCATCAACTGCAATAGGACCACTGTTAGCCATAGTCACAACTCCTTTCCTACCACCATTCATACCAGGGACTCTTCCACCGCTACCTACAAGCGGACGCCATGGTTCAAACTCCGTCGGAAGATCCTCTCAGAGCTCCTCCGTCACTGATTTCCACGGATTATTAGTCACCTACTGGTCACAGTGCTCATGATCGTCGAGCTCTTTCTTATCTGAATGACTATACCTATTTCATTACTACTACTAATCCCCCTGTATTATGCTCACTTTTGCGCCATCACTATCTTCAGGTGTTCTCTATCCTTTAACTGATTAAGTAAATTGGAACAAAAACTGTATCGTATTTTATATTTTTGGGTGCAGTAAACTCCAGTGCAGATCCTACCACTTATTTTTAGGTAGCAATGCATGCTCATTGGTACGATATTATGGAAAATAAGATTTATGCTCTTGAATTTAATGAAGCTTGGATAATGGCTTCTCTTCCTACGGATAAGACAAATATTAAGTGTAAATGGGATTATTGTACCAAGTTCAAATATGTTGGCACCAATGAATGTCACAAAGCTCATGTCTAGTGGTTCTGGGTAATCGTCAGATTGAGGGAACCAACTTTACTAAGACTTGTTGTTGTAAATATGATTTCTGTTCAACTATTTCTTTCTGTGGTTGGGAACTTCATCCGATGGACGTCCATTATGCTTTTCTATATGGCGATCTTCACGAACATATCTTCATGCACCATCTTGCTGGTTACTCTGCGCCTCTTGGCCGTGTTTGTTGACCTCCAAAATCTCTTTATAGCTATCCACAGGTTCCTTGTAATTGGTTTACCAAGTTGGCTACTGCTCTTCGCGTCTTTGAATTTTTTTCCAGAGAAAGGCTAATCACTCTCTTTTTACCTACTCCTGAGATTCAGTTTGATTCCATGTTCTTGTTAATATGGATTACTTAGTGATTGCTGGTAGTTCTTTGTCGCTTCTCTCTGAATTTAAGAAATACTTGAGTTCTCGTTTCATATGAGGGATTTTGGTACTCTTAAGTATTTCTTGGGTACAGAGATTGATATAAAACCATATGAGATAGTTCTTTCTAACAGGAAATATGGCCTTGATATTTTGTCAAACTTTAGTTTCTTGGCTGCTAAATCGACTGATTTACGGATGGAGAAAAAACATGATCTAGCATGCTGGATGGACCCCTTTACCATGATCCTTATCAGTATTGACGACTTGTTGGCCATCTCATTTATCTTACCATTACCCATCCATACGCTTGCTCAGTTTATGCAGTCTCCTTGTGTTCCTCATTCGCATGCTGCTCTACGAGTTCTTCACCACTTGAAGAGTCATCCTAGTCAAGGCTTTTTACTCTCTTCTCGTAGTTTGTACAGTTGACTGCTTTTTTGAGATTCTAACTAGGCTGCATGTCTAATTACATGGCATTCTCTTTCTGGTTATTTTACGATGATTAGTACTTACCAGTATTTCATGGAAGACAAAGAAGCAACCTATAATTTCTTGTTCTTATGATGAAGATGAGTATCATGCTATGGCTATGACTTGTTTTAACTTATTATGGCTTAAGTCTTTACTCCGGGACTTAGGTCTTGTGCGTCTGAACCTATGCCTTTTTTGCGACAGTCATTCTGCTCTTCATATTGCAGCTAATAATGTCTTTCATGAAAAAATGAAGCATATTGAGGTTAATTGTCATTTTGTACGTGATATTAGAGAATCCGGTGCCATTGTTACACAACATATACCAGCGATATCTTTACGAAAGCTCTTGGGCATACTCAGTTTCAGATTCTACTTGGAAAGTTGGGCATTCTTGATCTTAATGCTCCAACTTGAGGAGGTATATTAAGGAATAGAATATTTTGTGAATATTACTTATGTATAGACTATATCCTTTTCTATTTTTGACTATGTATATGTCTTTTGTACATCAATATATAATAACCCAAATCATGGAGAATTATTCCATTACTTTCTACACATACCAATGAAATAAAAAAGAAAAGAAAATTTTCAAGAGAACTTTATAACTTATCACCCTTGTTACTTGGCCCTGACTTGTTATTATGATTATCTGCATTCTCTATACACATGAATGGCGTTTGTCTCTAGTTTCTTCTAATCCAGAAAGCATTTCGCCATAGTTTTCATAAGACCAGGCATGTTTGACCATCGATATAAACATGGTTTCACAAGACCAGACATGTTTCACAGATTGCAAAAGATTTTAAAAAAATAAAACAAACCATAAAAATGTATCGAAATAACTTGATATAATTTGACTTGGGCATCAAAGTTTCTCCCTGGATTTTTTCCCGTGAGGTTTCCTGCAGGTAAACAATGAGTGGAGCATGCCGGTCGGCCTTGAGGTGTGTCCCTATCTGGTCGAAATCCTGGAATCGTTTGAACTTAGTATTGGTTACACATTATCTTACCTTATATTCTGATGAAAACATTATTGGTTAAAGGAATGTGTATGCACATTTGCTTTAAAGGACAAGTGGAAGTTTTTTGGAATTACGTCCTTCAATTAATGTCCATTTTTCTAAAATAGTTTGAGGATTAATTACGAATATAATTAATTTAAGAGTTCGAAATGTAAAGCTAGAAACCCCTAATGATTTACCTGTATCAATTAATTGGGCTTGTAGTTTATTATGGCTAAACTTATATAATCACACACAAAACATGAAATTGGATAAAAGAAATAACTATTGGATTACAAGTCCAAAATGATACTTGAGTTTAGACCTCAAATTGACTTGAACTAGGGTTTCTTAGAATTATGTTTATTCTGTATAATTATTATTATTAGAGCCCTGTCGATCTGTCCAATCTAACCATTTTTTGTAAAACCAACCTCCTCGTAAAAGAGATGAAGGAAAACATGAGTTCATCTTTGCTTGCTGATATGTTCTAAGCTGACAACAGCGCATGAGATCCAATCGTACTGTGTGAATACTTATAAAGGAAATAAATACTGCTTCCATCCCATATAAATTTTCTCACGTTCTATTTTTATTCATCCATCATAAAATGACAGATTTTAATTTTTAGCCAAAATGGTAAAGAATATCTTGTAAAATTTCTATAAGATTGTCTTTAACTTCAACAACTTTTTGAATTGGCCCACCATTTTTTCCAAAATATCCCTACTCTTTCACAATTATTCTCTGTTGTGTCAACTTGAATAAAATACTTAATCATAAGTAAATGAGCCAATTATTCTGGGATTGAAGGAGTATTCTTTTTCGTCTCCATAAATAAACAATTCGTCCAAGAAAGCACATTTTTATGATACCTTTAGATATATCTAAAAATATTTTAAAATATATATCAAAATAATAAGAGTAAAATTATATTTTTAATTAAATTTAGTAATGAAAATTTACATGTTTAATATAAGTATTAAGAAGTGCTCTGACATAAAAACCATTTCTTCTGACTCTGCCCGCTGCCGCATCCCTTTCTTGAAAAACCCCATGTTTCTTTCAATTTTATTTCCCCATCTTACCACTATGTGGAGATATGGGAAAACAACCGTTTATTTTAATTGTTGTACTCTGTTATTGAATAAGTATGGAATTTATCTCCGTATTTTTGTTTTGTTATTCGACCTAATCGATTATATCATTTTATTCAAGATAATAACCCAATTTAGTTGTTCGATTCGAAGTACTTTTATCCATCTGGTTGTACAGATCGTGTGTTTGTAATTTTCTTTTGGGGTTTCAGTTACTTGGATTCGTTGACACCGTCAACGATATTTTTTGTGTTTTGGAGTGAGGTCATCGATGCTGCCGCAGTTGTGAGTAATCCAGTTTCACCATCGATGCCAGAGTTAGGTGCTGTGAAATTAAGGGGTGCAATAGGTATGATTCTTTTTCTCACTGCATTGTTTCACCTTGTGATAATTTGGATAAGATAAGAACAATGGACTATGATTGTGATTTATATTTTTTGGGTCTTCATTATGATATAGATGATCAGGGTATTGATTATGATTTGAATGTTGTTTCCCTATTGACTAAGTTTGTTGTAGTGTTGGAAGCAGAGTAGTTTTATTAATAATTTGTGGGTTATAATTGTGCATGCAGCATGCATTTAATGTTATGGATTTTGAATTGAATATTGAACCTTGCACCCCGGATGTTCATGTTTTTTATTTAAATGAAGATATTGGCGTAGATGAAGGGATTTTGCATGTAAAAAACAACCCGGTGGAAGTTTTCCCTTGTTCCAACATATCTATAGCCAGGTTGTTTTTATTAGGTGGTTGGGGTGGTGTAGACATTGAAAGAGTACATTAGGACAAAGTTTGTGGAAGGCTTGGTCAATGGGTATGGAGATGAACTATTGAATGATGACGAGGAGGTTGTTATTGAAGAGTTAGAGGAAGGTGGGGATTTGGTATTCCGATTGAATGGACATCGAACTATTGGACCAGATGCTGAAAATAACAACAGTGGTGACAGGGATGGATGTGTTGATGTTGTGAAAAAACCTAGTTTGGGGATGGAATTCAATACAGGAGAAGATTTTGTAGCTCACATTTTTTGGGAATGCACATTCAAAGGAATTTCAAGCTCGGATTAGAAGTTATGAGCGTTATGATGATTACAAGCACTTAGGTGCTCCTAGTAGGGCTAATGGTGGTAGGATCAGTTGGTACGTTCATCATTATCAAATATGTATGAAATGTAAAAAAGGAGGGGATCTTTGTATATAGATCAGTATGGCTAATGCGCTCAATACAATCCTGCAAGTAGGTTATCAATTTGTAATAAACGCAAGGGTGAAAACCAACGACAATGGTACATGGAAAATTACATGGATTAAGGAAGAACAAAACCAGGTGTTTGATCCGAAGGATTCAGACCAGTTGCTAAGATATTGTGTTATTAGTATATCTGACCAGAGGCTCATAATGGATCTTAAAATTTTAGGTGTATCTGTGCCATAAATCTTTAACACATTTAGTAACAGATACACGGGGTATCAAGATGTTCCAATTACCGAGGCAAATATGTGCAACTTCATTTATTTCTAAGCCAGGGACCTTATGAAACAAGGAAATTTTGCTGCAATGGAAATACATTTCAAGAAAATAAGGGAAAAGTGTCCCTGTTCATCTATGAGTATAATGTTGACGGGGAGATGATGATGAAGAATGTATTTTGGGCAGATTCAAGGTGCAGGGAGGCGTACAAAGTGTTCGGAGATGTGGTTTCATTTGACACTACTATTGTCTCTACTCGATATCAGATGCCATTTTCCCATTCATAGGTGTCAATCGTCACAGCCAATCAATTTTTTTGGTTTTTCAAAACTAGGTAAGGAGGAAGCCAATAATTTTGTATTGTTATTCAACATATGGAAAAAGTGCATGGGCAAGAAAACTTCATGTATTCTCCTAGACTAGGATAAAAGAATCGGTACTAATTTATGTACTTATTTTATATTTCATGCTTTAAGGTAGTCCTAGCTAATGTCTCTAGTTTGGTTTAGCATTTGTTAAACACTTGATAACTTTTAGTTTGTTGACTTTCTTGTTCACTTAGGAAAGGCCATTGAAATAGCATTACCCAATGCGAAGTACAGGTAGTGCCTGGGCACATAATGCACAATGCTGCCAAGAATTTGAGAAGTACGTCTGATTGGAATTTGTTATGTGGCGAGATTTTAGGATTCTTGCATGATTCATTCACTGAAGAGGAGTTTGAGGATAGGTGGAAGGAAATCAGATTGAAGTACAATGTTGAATCAAATTCATGGATGGTGGAAAAGTATACAAGGAGGAAAAATGGGTCTCGGTTTATTTCAGGTTCAATATTTTGACGGGTATGTCATCGACACAGTGTAGTGAGGGGATGAACAATTTCTTCAAGGGGTTTGTGAACATAAACCCTAATCTCACCAACTTATTGTGAAGGAATTTCGAGAAGGATGGACGAATAAAATGAACTTTTCTGTGACGCTTGATAAGAATTCCATGGAAATAAGGGTTATGTGTAAGAATGTTAAGTTACGCGGTATATTATTCTGCTCACGCTCTTCATTTATTTTTGGAGGAGGAATTGAACGTGGTTCTAGAGAAGTACATATTTTGTAGGGGGCACAAAGATGTTCCCCAAAAGTATCCCGAGGAGAAATACCCTATGTCGACCTTGTTTGGTAAAAATCCAGTTAGTTTTGGAAGATACGAGGTGATGCACAGTAGTGTGATGGAATTTGTGTGATGTTGATAAATGATGGTATCTTGTACTAGAAAGGAATGGAGAAATTTTGCAAACTGAAGTGTGATTTGGAGGCCATGGTGGAGCTGGCTGAAGGGCTGAGGAAGGATTTCTTGATAGGAATTGGGAGAGTCTATACAAGGAAACCAACTATCGTTCAGGATATCGATTAAGGAGGAAGCCATACAGTGACTGAGGCAGATCAAGATTCTATGGGGAATCCAACTGTTAGGAGGGGACGTGGATGTGGCCAAATGTAAAAGAAGGCGTCAATTTTATAGCGCAATTCAGTTAGGTTTGTCGTGCAGGTGGGCGGAGAGGTAACGGGAGGGGAACATAACTCTTAATATGATTCCAATGTCTATCAATCTGCATCGGAGAATAGGTACAAGCCAACTAGCTCCATTTTATTTTATTTCTGGCTTAAATATATTGGTTTATTTTAATTACAATGGACCTGAATTGTTTGATAATTACGTCTATTGCAGTTGTTTTTTGGCAAGTGGTTTGGTGGCATCGGTGAGGGGAATTGGATGACGAACGGTGGACCTGGAGCTCAACCGTCTACATCTAACATTACCCTTTGTGGTGGTTTTTGAAACTTTAATTGATCGTAAATAGTTTAATTGTTTGTTTGGATTGACGGAGAATAATGTTGTGGACCTATTCTGATGGAATGTCCATTCCGTATTTTTTGATATTTTTTGTTAATCCATTCTGATGGGTTTGTTGTAGTAGTGGTTGTCATATAATTAGGCCTATGTTGTTGATATGTCTATACATGTTACTTAAATAACTTTTACTATTTGAAAGGCTTTGGGAAAACTTTTATTCCACTCTGTTGGGTAATTTGGTAGCCCTATTGAGGAATTATTTTACCCTCGATGGTAAATGCTGCAATCACGGTAGAATACGATAAAAGATATAAAACATGAATCCGATAATTATGTTCATTGTCAAATAAAAGTACCAAATGTTGGAAACTGGTTGGTAATTTTTTTGGTTGTTCATATTTGGAAATTTACAATGGAGTATAAAAAACCAGTATGACAAGCAACCCCTTCCTAATCCAATCGTATATAACAACTGAGATTACAAATAGAGTTAGTAGTAATGGATGGAATGATCCTGGGAAGTTAGACCGATTGGAACCTAATGACAAACTGACTACATACGTAGCTATAATGAATTAGTTCAGTAGAATAATCTTTTCATGTTCAATTTAAATGTTTCATGCGACGAAGTCCCCTTTTACTCGCCTTACGTGGTTTATTAAGTACTACCAAACTAGCCATAACAAATATGAACTTGCGGATCGATTTTATTAACCTGCCTGTGATGTGAACGATCCTGGTCAATGAATTTCCGACGAATGTGCCTGTCCTATCATAGAAGAGGGCGATAATCACAATGGTACCCGAGAGGTGATAGTCCAAGGGTCAATTGGGATTACCCTAGTTATGTTGATGGTATGTATCTTAGATTTTATAAAACATAAGTTCGACAAGAAATATATCGATGATGGGGCTTACCGAAGAAATTTTGATAATTTTTCCCTATGGAACCAATAATGTTGTCAGAAATGAGTGACTTGTAGAATGTAACATTAATGAGGATATTAAATCAAGAAACGATAAGTCCTTACACAGTGGGGAATAAAATGAATGGGATTATAAAACATAAACTGTTTACCAAACTCACACTGGATGGTGATGGTAAAATGATCGAGTCTTTGGTAATGGTTATGACCGGTGGTCAGCGGAAAATGAAATCAGAAACGTATGCATTGCAACGGCGATCAACTTTCCGGCAAAGAGCTTCACCACCATGTAAGGCTGCAAATTGTTGATTCGCTACAGAATATTTGTGTCTTTGCGTTTGTGCCGTATTCCGTAGATCGAACGACAGATCGTTCACGACATGAGGTGGATAATATGGTGGAGGGATTTTAGTCGATGGCATTGTGGTGTGATTTGAGATCTGGGTTGGAGATGAATGTGTTTAAGGGTCAGGTGGCGGAGGTAGTGGCCGGTGGTGGATTGTGGAGATGGTAGGATTTGGGTGTGAGGAAGAAAGGGTTGGGTCATTGCCAGGGCATAGTAATGTGACCATTATATGAATAATTCAAGGGCTCGGATGAATACTTGTTAAGTGAAGAGGGGCTCAGATTTATTCACATTCAGATGTAGAACACATTGTTACTTGTTTCAACTCTTAATAAATTGATAGTTCACCGATCACGAGACATTCTCTTAAATTAAATTATACACTGATTATACTTTTTTTTATTTTCAATTGAATATAAATGTGGAAATTTTGTACTATGGAGAATTTTATTGATTGTAGAGACTTTATCCACTATTTCATGCAACAGATTATCCATCTTTATTTATCTCATTTGGAGAGCTAGCTGGAGTTTATGCAAAAAATATAGAGACTGCGATTCATTTGGAAGAATTTTTTTAAGGAACTCTTAGACTTGCTCTCTTTATTTAAACTAGAGTCTTTTGTTTGGAAGACTCGTACCTATTGACTGATTATTTCTTTGCGATAAAGAAATTTTGTAGTTTATTTATTTTGTAGTATTTATAGATGGGAAGACATGTCCTTCGTTCAGTGAAACACAACTTAGAATATTACTTGCGCTGTATAAATGTATGAAGCCAAAAAAAGTACCATCTGATTGATGATTTGTCCGCGGTGAAGACATTCAATAGCTAGCCTTGCAAGGTGGTCCTTCCTGATTCACACGGGATTTCGCGTGCCCATTGATTTATGAAAAAATGAGGTTTAATTATAATAGAAAAAGTTTTAAAGTTTTGTTTGCAATATTAAAAATTTACTATGCAACGTGTAGTAATTATAAAGTTTATAAATCGATTCATGTAACCCGAAAGTTTTATTTTCATTTTTTCTAATTTACATATTAAAACTTGGTATTTCCATGAGTTACGAAAATACCGTCTTTTAAGAGACGGACTCTTTAGCAGTTATTTTTTACTTAGTATTTATAAATAGGAAGACATGTCCATTACATGCATGTAAAGTGAACTTAGTTTATTACCAGCACTTTTTAAAATGTATTAAGCCAAAACGAGCACCGTTTGCATGATGATTTGCTAGTGGTACATCTATTAAGTGGTTTAGTAATTTAATTAGTATTTAAAAATAGGAAGACGTGTCCATTGTTCAGTGAAAGTGAACTTCGTATATTAGGTGGATCGCTATATCACGGCTTGTATTTTACTTAATCACGTCCTATATTTTGTACTAAAGAAATTTCTTATGTATTTTGGATATATTTAAAGAAATATTGAGATTGAATATTTATTAATAAAATTATAATTAATATTAATTAACAGAATTAAAAATTAATGTTAGTTTAGTAATAAATAGTTAGCCGAAAATGGTTTACCGCCGGCGGGTGTTCGGTGGACAGTGGTTGTCTGTGGTCGGCGGACGACGGTGGTAGGCGGGAGGCCACTGTGGTTTTCGCCAGAGGTAAATTTTTGCCTGAGTTTGATTTTCGACCGCCGCTCTGTAATTTTTCTCCGCCGCCTCTCATCCTCTCCTCACTCCGTTATCCGCCGCCATTT
>JAUOBV010164868.1:0-12295 GCA_032360425.1 Rubia occidens | reverse complement strand
TGTACTGTAGACTGTAGCAATTGAAAATTGAAGTAAATCCTTGGAGATCATCTAACAATGCGAAACATGGGTTGAAATTTAGGAGTAATGATGATAATTATTAATTTGGTCAGAATCGGGGGAGAGGAATGAGGGAGGCTCACGTGGGTGACATTTTATTCTTGCTAAAAGCAACAGTTCTCTTCCTAGTTTTTCCGACAGAGATTGACTCACACAGGAAAGCTCTCTCATACAGACACCTGACACAAAATCTTATCCCCCTGAACACGCCACTTTGGGATTCGTTGGAAATCTACCCACCCACGAAGTAAGACCCTTCAACCACTTTGGGCGTGGAAGCCGTAATGTTCAACCACATGAAATCCCATTTTTGATGGGTTCCAAAGTAGTGATATTTAGCGTACTTACCTCGCTTTACGCAACCATCATCCAACATGATAGGTAACGTTTGGAGAAAGCTTGTATTTCATTGTTTAATTAAGATTGTTTCATTTATTTGAAATCTTTTAATCTTTTCAGTTTCGTCGTTCGGTGATATGCTGTGGATGGGGAAAGAGTTTGATGGTAAATGGCCAGAGTGGAAATGGGTTGTTGGGATGTTTTGGTTGAACCCTAGTTATCGTGTCCGAGTTTGGTGGTTGTGGAGAATGATTGTATTTCCCGGCCGGCCCAGTGGTCTGTCATGTCCTTGGTCACCAGAATGGATTTCTCTGATTTTGCTACTTTCCGGTTTAGAGTGTAGTTGTTGCGTTGGGAAAGGGAATAGTTGTAGAAAGGTGTGGATACATCCTTAGTAAATTGAACGGCATGGATCCAACATCATCGAATGGTACTTAGACTAATTTTGAACTAGTACAATCGTAATAAAATGCAAATCTCGTTAGCATTTAGTTTAACTGAATGTCTCATTTAGTTAAACCTGCCACACACCGTATGAGTGTCCTAATTGATTGGATTATATATAATCGACAATGATATGATGATTTAACTTCAATATAGCTTGTCATGCTCTGTATTAAGCCGCAATTTTACTCTTTGACGGTGAACATTGTCAAGTTTCAACCACATATTTGAGTATATATAAACAATAATATTATCATACGGAGCATGTGTTATTGTTTGCTTTGTCGTACTAAGTTACCTACAAAATTGTATATTTTTATTTGACGTTATCTATACTATATACTAAAAGAGGAACTCTTAGCCAAATGTAACACTCACAATTAGCCATGTAAGCTTTGCCACATGTCACTTCCACGCGTATTCATATCACTTTGACAAATGTCACCTTTAAATATTACCATCCATGACTATTTAATGTTTTATTTATCTATATACCTTCCTTGATTAATGAAATTATATATGTTATTCCATGCAACCAATTTTCTAATTTTAATCGGCTAATGTGTTCCCTCCCAAATGTTTAACATCCACATTCATGTTTACCTTCTTTACTTAATTCATTTCATGTTCATCCTTTAATATCACTAATTTGGTCCAGCTAATCTACTCGAAAATATTTATCTGTCTTACTTGCATTACATTAAAAATAATAAGATTCTCCTTAAGAAAATTTAACCAGGTAACAAAATATAACATATTCCCTCCGTCCCATTTCAAACTGCAATTTAACTATTCATTTAGTCAACTTGTTAACTTTGACCATAAAGTTTAATTGATTTATAAGTATAAATATTATTTCCCGGTACATTGTTAAATTCGTTACAACATAAAATTTTAAAATATCACCTTTTCACAAGTTTTAATTATCCTTGATGAATGATATTAAGGATCAAATATTTTTGAAGTGAACCTGTGAAAGCCATAGTGTGCAGCTTCAAATGAGACAGAGAGTATAAATCATGTTTAATACCATATCTAATAATCTATTAATTCAAACTATTCTGCCAAATACTAATTTACCATATTATTATGTAATCTTTAGTCTTCTATATAAAATTTATTCGAATAATCTGAATATGTAGTATAATTTAAATAGTTTATAGCATTGTAATATATTTTTATCTGAAAAACATGTATTTTTGTATTTCCTTTAAAAAGAGATATAATTTTATAAATTCAGTTAAATAATTATTCATTCACATTTCTTATTTTTATCACAATAATTTTTATAAAGTAAAGTTTTTCTATAAAACAGTTAATAATTTTTTACGTAAAAAATGTATGTTTCAACAAAGATCGAATCGACTTTCTTTCATTCAATGCATTATAATATTAATTAACATATTAATTATTATAAATTCTGCAGAATGTGTAATTCTCATATGCATATGACAATAACTTAATACTTATTTAAACTATAAATTATATTATATTTTAAATTTTAGTTCATAATCCTTGCATCGGCATGGGGTGTTGTCTAGTTATACATTATTAAACATATTAAGGGTCTAACATGGTTGGTGTTGACCGTGAAAAAAGATGATACACATCTTATGCAGGGAGGGCGGGAGTAACATAATTTAATAATAAATAATAATAAAATATGTAATGTTTCCTTTTATGATTCTTATGCATAATGTTTTATTGAGAATGTCTAAATTGTAGATGGTCTGGAATGGAACCTTCATGTTTAAAATCAGACATGTCCCATTTTGACCCGACTTATTTGACTTGACTCAAACATTGACCCTAACTGTCCCAAATCGGCTCGATTAAAATGTATCGAGTGTGGTTGGATCTAATCGGATCAGCCACTTCGAACACCGTGCGTCCACTACCACATATTAGAGGTATCGTAACATTTTTCGTGCAACACTTATTTTTAAAAAGGTTACAATAGCTCATAAAATGTTACTTAAACCTTTGAAAAGTATTACATAAAAATTAAAAAGCGTTACCTAAATTTTAAAAAGTGTTACATTAGATCTAATGCAATATCACCTAAATAATACTTGTAAAAGTGTTACAATAGGTTCAAAGTGTTACAATGGCACCTAAAGTAACACTTTTACAAGTATTACTTAGGTGATGTTTCTTTAGATATAACTTAACACTTTTTAAAATTTAGGTAACGCTTCTTATATTTATGTAACACTTTTCAAAGGTTTAAGCAACACTTTATGATCTATTCTAACCTTTTTAATAATTGTTGGAAGGAAAGTGTTACACTAGTCTTATTTTGTAGTAGTGGTCACGCCATGAATGGGATGTTTACATATACACGACAACCAATGATAATGTTTGACAGTTATACTCTTCAGGTATAAAGTGTTTCAAAAAATTTAATGACTAAAACTAAACATGTAAATAATGGTCAGACAAATGTAGTATACCAAATTGAAAGTTATTCTCATTTATCATTTATACTTGAAGGTTAATTATTTTTCGGTGGCACACACAATATTCCTTGTTTGCACATTAGTAACCTTAATGAATCATGGGATTATAAGTTAGGTGCATTTGGTTATGACTCGGTCTGATACTTATATTGACCAGAGGTTTGGTTATGACATCGTTAGCATTGCTTAAATAATAATAGGAATTGGAAGACGGAAAAATCCATTGCCCAAATCCACAGTCAAAATTTCTTCCATTGACATTGAATCCTCCTTGTACAATTTTTGGCGGGAATATATTAGGGCTATAAATAACACCCAATTAGTGCAAACGATTTTGCCGGTAATAACATCCAGTTGGAGTCCATCTCAAACTTAGCTTTCATCTCGGGATACTAAGGATGTAAAAAATCATATCCAACAATGTTCTTCTCAGCTTGGACAACTACGCCCCTGGGAAGGTCCATCATGTTCCCTTATTAAGAAAATGTGCTCTACATGTGTGAATGTACACACTCCGGGTAGCAGTTCAAGGTAAAGAGCTCTCAGTAGAGGCACACACCACAAGAAAAGGGGAAATATCGTATGAAGTAGAGGTGGTTACAAGAAATCCGTGAAAAGGGTTCTTCGGATGATCCCAAATGGCCATCCCCCAAACCCCATTGAAATTAGTGACGTCGACGATGTCGATGACATAGAGGTTGAACATGCACCTATTCTTGTTGAGCATGTAAAAGCACCTTCTTCTCATGTAGTGTCTCTTCCATATCCACCACGATCACGTGTGTGATAGTATCCTATTTCGGCTGGTCATCCGTGAAATGCTGAAAGTTTTAAAGGAACCTCGATTTACAGCTTTTATGGAAGATATTCAATATCCCATCCCAAAAGCTAAGAGGATCTACAAGGAAGAGATGCATTCCCTTTGGATTTCTGAAGGCCATTTCAAAAAATTACCCTGATCTGCATCTGGAAATTTGTCCATTTCTTCTGCATCATCGGATTTTATGACTGTCCAAAGGGATAGGGTTATGGAGCCTTACATGGATTACCAACTTCCTGACGTTCACCAGGGAGGTACCTTTCATCCATATACTGGACGGATGAGTACATATATTTTTTGGCAACCACATCTTCATCGTAGATATGGTTCTACATTTAATAATTAAAGGTTGCAAGGGCATCACTCGGGTTGTAGTTGATGTTCAGGTTTTTGATGTTTGTATCTTCTTCCTAGCTTTAATAGTTAGGTGGCAATAACTATGACATTTTGTTTTATTGCTTAATGTATGTTTGACATGTTAATGTTTCAAGTTGATCTAATTTGTAGACTCTTTATTATGTTACCAAGTGACATTCTTATAAATTCCCAATTTTGAAAAACAAGTATTTTTAGAAACCAGACCATGGAACCAAGTTACAACCATGTGTGTCAATAATTTAAAATTGGGACTTAAAGATAAGCATTGTGGTACATAATGTCCATTGATAATCCATCCAAGATTAGCACATAATTTCAATACAATACAGTGGTGTCCATAGGTGCACAATCTCCCCAAAAGGTTAATATTTAGAAGTTGTAAGAGAAGTGATGACATAAGACTAACATAAATAATAGAATCTAATTTTTCCTACTAAATAGGTACATGTATAGTCCCAATAAATTGTAACCAAACATCATGCAATTAAGGACTTTCATTAAAGAGAGCCAACCCCCATAGTTGATGACAATACCATTTCCCCCAACTCGATCTTCATCTTCTTCCCTTACCCCCGAAACTCTTTCTGGTTCCCTCCTCTTCAACTCGTTGCCAGTTTGATTTGACGTTACACCGATGCTTACTCCGGTTACTACAGCACCAATATTTTGTCCGCTAACCACACCATCTATTACCACCCATCCTTGGAATCAATGTTCTAGAGGACAACGGAAGTAAAGTTTCCCCGTGTTGTTAACCAACCTGGACACGCAGATCCTGGATTCAAATCCACAAACCCTGCAAAGCACTTGGTGAAGAGCATAACAGTCCACGCTACCGGTAGATGATTCCATTCAGATCCACTAGCCAGAACATGAAATTGTAAATGGAACATATCAATTCTATGAGTAATTCTATCAACAAATATTTGTAGAAGTTCTTAAAACTCGTACCTTAGAAAGAGAGTGAGACTTGTACATAGAATTAATGTAGCTGATTTTTCTCCAGATACGGCAAGTCAACCCCTCATGTATGTAAACAAAGTGAAGGTACAAAATGAGTTCTCCAATTCTTAATATATATTGTTTAAGAATATTTTTCTAGTTGGTCATACATTTGTTTGACTAGGTTGGGGAAGGCAGGTGATTATTGCAATACAGTCCCTCCGGTTGGAAAGGGCTTCAGTTGTAAATATTTTAGTGTCAATTTTGAGACATTCAGGCCATTTTGTTTAAAATATTTGAAGTAATTGAAATTCAGTTATTCCACCTCCATTGTCCGTGTTTATTCTGCCATCTTTTTATGCACCCCCAAGGTCAAATTACTGGGAACCAATGTAAGTTTCCTAGTGCCATTTTTTTTGATCGGAAAATATGTCTTAATAGAAGCAAACGTTTCAAAGGACTCAGTTTAGGCCTTCACCCTAGCCTATTACATAGAACAATTTAGGGAAGAGAGACACAAATTACACAAACAGCATCCAACTCCTATCTACCTTAAGCTTCAGGAGCCAAATCCAAATCAGGAGCCTGCTACAGGAACCAGCTTCAGCTCCTTAATTCCCCAAGCATATTCAGACTTGATCATTTCCATTAGTTCTCCGGGTTTCCTTTCTTTGGCCTGGAATATTCTCTGGTTCCTCTCTATCCAAATATGGTAAAGGATACTGGACATTAGTTGTAACTGATACCACTTCCTCCTGATCATGCAGTAAAAAGTTTTTTCTTCAGGGCTCTCAGGTTCCTCTCCATGTTCAGTTCCAGCAATGTTAACACTTCCTTTATGTAGGGGCATTCAATGAAGAGATGAGTAGCAGTCTCTATACTCTTGTGACAGAAGCAGCAATGATTTCCCACATTCAGTATCTTGAATCTTAGCAATCTATCCACTGTTGGCAGTTTGCTCTTGAAGAGCATCCAGATGATGTATCTATGCTTTGGCTGGATTTTTGGGTGCCAAAGAAGCTTTGCCATGTAGTCTGTTGATTTCCCCCCTTTCTGGATGTTGTATGCCTCCCTGATGCTGAATCTTCCATTGGCCCTCACACAATTATGTAATTGGTCAGCCATTTGTATCTTCATACCCGTTACTGTTTTCCATCCCCAGCTGTGGGAGTCTGAGCCTTTGTACTCCCTGAAATCTTTCCCCTTTAAATAGTAGGCCTGGATCCACTTTACCCAGAGGATGTCAGATTTATTGCTAACATCCCAGCTTAGCTTGCAAATGGAAGCTTTGTTCCAGATGGAGGGATCTCTCAGTCCCCAGCCCCCTACTAGCTTCCCCCTACACATGGTGTCCCAAGCAACTGCTGTATATCCCCTCACTCCACTATCTCTCCCCCAGATGAAACTCCTGCATTGATCTACAATATCCTTGTGTATGCTTTCTGGTACTTTGAAGACACTGGTCCAGTATCCAGTGATGCTGAGTAGAACTGTGTTAACTAATTGTACTCTCCCTGCATATGAGAGATTCCTTGAATCCCACCTTTTTAGCCTCCCAGCTATCCTATCCAGCAGCTTGCTACAGGTAGCAGCAGACCACTGAGTAGAATTCAAAGGTAGACCAAGGTACATCAGTGGAACTCCCTCCTAGTGACCTGCAGAATTGCAGCTAGCATACTCTTTTCTTCCTCCTTCATTTTGGAGAAATAGACCTGTGATTTGTCTTCATTTACTGCCAGTCCAGTAGTCAACTGGAAAGCCTGCAGTGTTTTCCTTATTCCCTGTAATGAGTGTTTGTCAGCAGCACAAAATATTAGCAAATCATCAGCAAATAAGAGACTATGCACTCCTGCTTTTTGGCATCTTTGGTGGAAACCTATCTCTTTGGAGCTGAATCTTGAATCCAGCAGTCTAGTGAGATACTCCATACTGAGGACAAAGAGTAAGGGGGATAGGGGATCCCCCTGTTTAACTCCCCTTTTTCCCTTAAACTCCGAGGTGAGTGTCCCATTTATGGACAGACAGAAGGAAGATGATGTGACACACTTCTTCATCCATTCTATGAACAATCCCGGGATCTTCATAAAAGTCAGCCATTTGAACATGAAATCCCAGCTTAGGCTGTCAAAAGCTTTAGATATATCAATCTTGATTAGGCAGCTGGGTTTCAAATCCCCCTTTTTATACTTGTGCAGTAACTCCTGTGTGAGCAATATATTATGTGTGATGTTCCTACCCTTCACAAATGCTGATTGGTTGTTAGAGACCAGTGTAGGCATCACAACCCCTAGCCTTGCACAAAGTATTTTTGTGACCATTTTATAGATAACAGAGCAGCATGATATAGGTCTATAATCAGATGGTTTTTGTGGTTGTCCTATTTTAGGGATCAAACTAATTATGGCCTTACTGAAGTTTTCAGGTGGAATCTCCCCCTGAAAAAAACTTTGTATTGCTGTGGTTACCTCTTTCCCAATGATGTCCCAGGAATGTTTGAAAAAATGGCTGGAGTATCCATCATGGCCTGGACTTTTACTGGATTTGATGCCTCTGAGTGCCTGCAGTACCTCCTCTGCAGAAACCTGTTTGATCATGCCAACCTGCTGCTGTATTGTTAAGGTCCCCCCCCTGCTGATCACCTCCTGGTCAATCTTCAATTCAGGCAGAATTTCTTTACCCAGGTGATTCTGGAAGAAGTCAATGAGAAGCTTCTCAATGTCCCTGTTGCCTTGTATCTGTCTTGTTCCATCAGTCAGGGTGACTATATGGTTAGAGTAAGTTCTTGTCTTCATCATGGAGTAGAACATGGAAGTTGGTCTGTCTCCCTCCTTTATCCAACTCACCTTTGCTCTCTGTTTAAGAAATTTGTATTCAGCCTCCACCAATTGCCCTGCTATCCTCCTGCTCTCTTTCTCTTTCCCCTGGATTTCCAGTGATGATGGGTCACTGGCAAGTTCTTCCTGATCCCTACTCCATGCATCTTTTGCCATCCTTGTTCTCTTCTCTATGTCAGAGAATTCCTCCTTATTCAGTTCCCTTAATGGCCTTTCCATCGTATGTAGCCTCTGATAGAGCTGTGAAATTGTGTTTACCTTTTCCCTTTCCCAGAGTGACTGGACCAGTGGCCTAAATTTGGGGGACAAGGTCCACATGTTAAAAAACTTGAAAGGTCTTATTTTCTTCCTCTCTGGTCTTTTCAGGTTCAGCAATAGGGGGAAGTGATCAGAGATCCCATTCACCAGTACTTGACACATTGAATCAGTCAATTCCTCTAGCCATGCTTCATTGATCAATGCTCTGTCAATCTTGCTATAAATTCTCCCTTCGTTTGCCCTTCTGTTGCACCAGGTGAAACGAGGCCCGACCGTTTTTATTTCATTAAGTTTTTGGGCATCTACTACAGCCTGGAACTCATCCAGTTCATGTTGTTGTATATTATTTCCTCCCATCCTATCTTCAAAGCATAATGGTGAGTTGTAGTCACCCATGATCATCCATGGCATGTCCCCATGTGCAACCTGCTTCAGAAAGCACCACAAGCTCTCTCTGTCTTTTTGCTGGCTATTCCCATACACCATGGTGATGTAGCAGGAAATGTTCAATTCTCTGATCTTCACCTCCATGTCAATCCATTGGTCCCCCTTGTTTAAGACCTGTACTGTGAAATAGTCACTCCTCCATGCCACCCAGATCCTCCCTGCATCAACTACTGAGCTGTTAGTCTCCAGTTCCCAGTGCAGTCCCAGGTTATCCCAAACCTTTTTTTCATTTACCCTCTTTACTTTTGTCTCAAAAAATGCAATAAAACCTATCTGTTGCTGCAAGCAGAACTCCCTCACCTGCCTTTGTTTAGTACCACTATTTACACCCCTCAGGTTCCATGCTAATATGCTACTGATCATAGGGTGGATCAGCTAGGATATTAAACAAATTTTGTCCAGAACTGGTCTCTGTGTGTACATTAGCCCTGAAATCCTCCAGTAGATCATCTGGTTGGGTACCTGCATTTTTTTTCCTTCTTGTTACATGCTGGAAATCTTCCTCTGCTTCCTCCATAGGCTTCTTCCCCCTATTCACAGTCTGGAAATCATCTTCCTGTCTTCCTACCCCAGCCATTTCTACTTGTTTCCCTGGCAATCCCCCAGCTTTCTTGTGTATTGGCACATAGACCTGTTTTGGTGGTGGTTTTGGAAGCTTCTTTTTCCTGCAATTTCCCATCTCATGGCCAATCATGTTGCAGAACTCACACACTGCAATTTCCCATCTCCTAGTGCCATTTTATTTTCATGATATTCTACTGTTGTTGATTAATCTGCAAATGATTAGGGTTTTCTTGGTGTTCATTCGATGGGCCTCCTGATTTGCTTTCAGATTAACATAAAAATTCTATGAATGTCCTGTTACAACATTGATGGAGCTTCCCTTGCCTCATTCAACCTCTCAAGCTATCGACAAATGTCCTCGATATTTTCATGTTCTATTACAATGGGATTTTTCCCAAGACTATTTTTTCTGATAATGTTTCATATGTCCAATGTCGACGTGATTGGTTTTCAAAATTGAGTTGGGTTAACTTTGAGAAAGTTCCATTTGTCCAATTGATGTCTTATATTCATTACTTGTGTGAAATTTTTGTAGATTTATTTGTGGATCAACCGTATTCTTTAATATTAATATATGCTGAGGTTCGTTTCCAATTTTCCAAGGTTTATTGACTCATGTGTTTAGGGGTTAATTTTCATCAATTTCTGGTATGGTTTTTGCAATATTGTTAGACATAGAGTTGCTTGTCGATCTTGGTGTTTCAGTGTCTGCTTCTGCTGTTGGTTGTGGGTAACTAAAAGAGGTTACACAACTAGTATTTGTAGTGACCAAATGTGTCTGCCGAAAGTAAGTTTCAGGTTCTTATCATTAATTGTTTTTCTTTATCATGATAGTATCTCTCCTCTTTTATATCTGGTCACATTTTTTTTTGTTGTACATTATGTAATGGTTTTCCTCATGGGTTTAACTGAACCTATTTTTCATACTTTTGTTGTAGATGATCCCGTTACACAGGCGTCAGGCACTACCTGTTGGTACTTGCTGCTAATGTGTGCGGAAATGAAGTCCATGGTCATGTAGCAGCAGATGGTTGTGAGGTATCTACCCCAGATTCCGAGGTTTTGTCAAAACTATGCCACACACCTATTCCCGTTGTTGAGGTTCCTCTGCCTCAAGGTGAGGTATCTGCAATTGTAACTGAGGAATCCAGAGATGTAACTAAAAGTAAAGTTCAATGTTGTTAATCATCTAAATAGTTATCACGCCCTTCATTTTCCTATTTCATTACTTATGTTGAATTTATTTGCCTCTAATGCAGTGGATGTTGTGGTTCCTAACCCAAGTAGAGTTTATTTCAAATGTCAACCTACAAAAAAGATTGGTTCCTCTGGGTAGAAGGAGGAAAATGCAAGCCAATAGAGTTTTAAATAAATGTGAGGTGGTCGGTGGTAAGTCTCTAGCAGTTAGGCAGCATTATTTTATTCATAGTAGAAATTGATTGTAAGTTCTTTTAGTAATTTATAATTTGGACACAGTTTCTGAGGACAAACATGATCCAACTGATGGGATGGCGGTTATTCCTGAGGCTATTAAGGATTTCAATTTTGGTGATATATTAGATGGGTTGTGGATAGTTGACAAGCCTGATAATGATTTGGTTGAAGATCAAGACCGTACTTATATTGTAAACACCAAGGAAGCAGATGCTTTTGTGGATGTTGTTGTTTGTTGTAAGTTCAATGCTTTTTCCTTTCCAAGTTATGAAAATGTAGATTTTACTTTGATTTCTAGCTAACTCATCACATTTCATTCTCTTAGTTTCTAATTGGTCATGCGTTTTGTACTTGTGATGAATTTCTCAAATAATGTTCCATTTCACAAAAAAAATGGAGTTCTGAGCGTGGGATTAACGATGAACAATATCCCCCCGAGGTGGATGATATGCCCTGCAGTGACAGATTCTGAAATCTGGTTTCGGTCCTTACAAAGTAAAAAGAATCAAGTTGATCATGTTTTCAAGGAGTCTATCGCGGAAACTTGGCAGACATTGAAGGATAATGTGAAGATTCATGTTAGCGTGTCTTTGAGTGGAAATGAGAAAAATAAAGAAGCTTCCAACAATTTGAAGGTGAAGTCATAATCGAAGCTTAAAGTAAAGGGGAGCAGGGGGCCAAATCTTTCATAGACCCTGACAGTGCATGTCATGATCCTCGATTGGGTGAACCAAAACGTAAGCTTTCTCACAAAAAAGATTGCCCTCCACCAAAGAGTGTTGGAAAAACATTACGGGAAAGTGAAGAGGAGTAAAATCTTCGTGGTGGAAGTGAATCCGGTTTAAAACCAAAAAACAAATGGCTATTGACTACCATGATGATAGGTTATGATTTATTTTATGTGTTTCTTGTTTTAATTTTTTTTTTTTTATGTTATAGCGGTTTTCCTATACTGAGCTTCATTGTTTTAATAAAGAGGTTTAGTTATGGTTGCAGACGTCCTCATATTTTTACGTTAATTGTTATTATGTTTTGTTCATTCATTTCGAGTTTTACTTTACAGTTATTGAAGTTATTATTTTTTTCATCTCCAAGTTGAAGATTGCTTGTATGGTCACCAAGTTTATTGAGGTTCTAAAACAGTTCAAGCCATCTCAAATTGTAGCAATTCTTGAGACTGGGTTTTGAGGTTTGTTGACATTCAGTGTTAGACATGTACCGAAAGATTTTCCAAACTTTAATACAAAATTTCAATCCAACGTCTATAGTTTGAAAAGTTGGTAGCGAGAGATACCCACTAATAGAAATTATATGAC
>JAUOBV010164760.1:0-12295 GCA_032360425.1 Rubia occidens | reverse complement strand
CGTATTTCCACTCAGCTTTTTTGGTTCTCAGGCGACCTTTGACCTTGTTCTAGGTACCCCTTTATGCCTTCTCCTATCTTTCTTCTTTCCATAATTTGATTTTATCATCATGGTATCCACCGTCGGTCCCCCAAAGGAAGATTCATACTGCGATACCACTAACCTTGAGATCTAGGCGGCTCTTCGTGTCATGGCAGCCACCTTGAATGCCCAAAAAATCATTTTCAATGATATCCACAAATATATTCTTCTTTCTCGGGTCAGCCAAATAGTCCTCGATGCGATCGCCCACTCTAACTATAATCGAGGAGAGGCAATAAATATTTTCACCTGAAAGGTGTTGATAATTGATCCAGAATATGTGATTAATGCATAACAATAGGTTAATTAATCGATGATCAAAGGATAACTAGAAATGTAAACCAATTGTGCCCAATACTAGTTATCATCTTAATTATATCTTCTGTGCTAGTGTGTTCATAGTTATATTTTTTCTCTAATTGTTTATTTAGCTATTTAAAATAGTCGTAGTGTTTTCTAAAATAAAAATCCCCAACCTTGTTACCACACAAGTAGAGTGACTTTTTTGTGTGTTTTTAATTATGCTTAACACTCGATAAAACCTCCATTTTCCTCGTGGACGACCCTGACTTGCTACTATCTACTTTCTAGTAGTATAGCCGCAATTGGACCATATAAATACTATCTTTGATACGACGATGGCCTCCCAAATATCATGCTATTTTATACTGGAGGATGCACTGACCGATGTCGCACATTCAACCTGTGTTCACACTAAAATTTGATTATTTTCCACAATCAGCCCTAATAACAGCCCTTTTTCTCACTTCTTGAAAACATTGCATGATATTGGGAACACAATCCATATACACTAAATAACATGTAACATAGTCAATATACTTAATGAAAATATTCAATCATTGTTCAATGGGGGAGCAACATGTAGAAGGTATGTTAATAAAATTGCTAAACGAACATGGAATGGAGGGAAAATTACTTCAATTAATTTGAACTCGCAGATGCTCCATCCTAGGATACTTGTTGATGTTTGGGAGAAGAGAGTAGATTGAACTCTTGAGTAGTTGAAATGTTATGAATGGAGAGGAAGGTGTGGAGTTGGGTTAGGAGGAAGTATGTTTGAGATGAGAAATTAATTGGTCTTGTTGCTAAATATGATATAAATGAGATGGGGTTGGGGGAGAAAATTTGTTCAAAATTTTGCTGAAAATTTCATTTCCGACTAGAAATTTTAGTTAAACCGATGTTGGTTTAGTGTCGGTCAATGGTTCGTTTTATACGAACCTTATGTGATGTCGTTTATATGGGCCAAAGTATAATTTTCAAAAAGTGTCGTAAAAAACTCACTGTTAAGATTGTGGACCCTTCTGATGACCTATTTATGCCATACAAGAACAAAATACCCTTGTACGTGCGAATAACAAATTGTTATCTCCAATTTCGAATTCAGACTTCTCCCAATTCATTCTAGGGACTTGAGAGCAAAAATTAAAAAATCATTGGTATTCCTAAACTCAATTATGATCTTTCCAAAAATCATCTTGGTCACCCACAACTTATACATGCCGTTTTTATTAAAGATACTCGTCTTATCCCCAGATAGATTTCGAGCAGATCTTCCCTAGTAACCCTTGTATATATACTTATGAGTAATCATCTACAATATACTGTTGACCATGTACTAGCACTTTTTCAGAAATTATGGACGGACTTTTATTACATTTTTATTTCATAAAGAACATGGAAAATGAAATTTCATTTGATTCTATTTGGTGGAAATTATCGTTCTCATAATGCTGATAGTAAGGGTTTGAACGCAAAGCTAAGAAGAATGACAGACGATTACCCCGGTTCATGCCTCTTTCAGATAGTCCGCATAATCTCCATTCTGGTGAAGAATTAATATGTGTAGCAAGCATGCGAGCAAGTTGGCGTCATAGCGTAATTTTTAAAAAGTTTTACCATACACTGTCTAAGGAGATTGTGGTCCCGTATCATTGACCAGTTCATGACCAAATCGAAACATTGTGCTCGTGACTTGGTGAATGAGTTAAGGGTATCTCTAGTTTTGCATTTTTACTTCTCTCACTTTGTTGGAGGGACGTAAGTGAAAAATTGATAAGTAAATCGGCACTCCCAAATTTGATTCCAATCTTCGTTCACGGGACCTTTGCAATCCCCATTCAAACTAATTAATGATCCCCGATAGTGATAAAGAAAATGGCATGATCCCACTGTGACTTTCACAAAATCTTCCTATTAACCCTTGTCTACTAGTAAGTAATCATATACAATTAATTCTAGGCCATGTATTAGGACTTTAAAAAAAAATGATGGTTGGATTTTCCTTATCTTTTATATATTTTTAAAAAACCCTAGAATGTGTAATTTCATCTGATTATGTGTGGTGGAATTTATCTTCTAAATTAACAACGCTCATAGTCGGGTTATTAAGGGAATACTAATAAAAACAAGGGAAGAATACACCGGTGAACTTGATGCATAAGTTGGAACAACATGATTGTGACAATGTGATTTAGATTATTGACTATTTCCAATTTTGCATTTGTCCCCACCATCCTGGAGGGACCTTATTGTAAAAACAGAAAAGTTCATCGGATTTGTTGAAATCTATTCTTATCAAACTAGACGTTAATGAATTTCATGGACATTTACAATATGAATTGCTAATATCTAATTAAATATTTTCCGTTATTAAGGTTAGTTATGTTTGTTTTTCTCAAATGCGGGCCCAGTTGATATGCTAGTGGGCTGAATTATTGTGGCCCAATATATCCACGACCGATGTTGGTAATATGCCAGTCAAATGTTGCATAACACGATTTACATACGACGTCGCTTAGCAGTTGGTCAGACAGAGGCCCATTTGATATGCCAGTGGGCTGGAATTGTAAGCCCCACAGTAAGACAAGCTGACGTCGCTCAGCTGGCGGTCTCGTGTCGATCAGGTCGACTGATAATTGACGTTGCATTGGGGCATAATTCACAACGCCATGCAACGACTTTATAGATGGAGCTCACCTCATACATCACTTTAAACATTCAACTTTCCCTTGAATTTCAACAGTCCTGCCCATCCTCTCAAAGGTATGTTTCAACGTGTGGTTATTTTAATTTTTCTTTTTAACTTACTATCGAAACTGTTATGTACATGGTGTGTGAGTGTGTAATTTGCTTCATGTAAGGATGTTTCTATGGATTAGGTTCTGGGGTGTTAAAATTACTCACCCCATTATTGTGGCTAAATTGTTTTGCTTTAGGAGCTTTTTGTTTGCCTGTTTTCTGTTGTTGTCAGTGTAAGACTATGTCTTGATAACAATGTTACATTGTCCATCATAGAATTGAAAGTTAAGTACTTATTGATCATTTTGGATCTATTGCAGCAACAATGAAAAATGTCTTGACCATTGTTTATCAGCCTCAAGCAGTTTTTTGCTTTCATCCCGTTTCTTGGTGCTCTGCAACAACTGATGGTGACTTATCCTAATCTTGTGGTTTTTATGGAAGAAACTGAGCAATATGGTTGGTTTGAGTGGTTTTGAGTTTTATTCTATTTTTAGAGGTTCGTTTCCATTCAATCTATTGTGTTAGAGAACCTGCAGGTTGCTTATATTGATTGTTAATATTGCTTATGATGATCCAACTCGATTATGAAAATTCTTTACTCCGTTTGTTAATATAGTTTAAGTTTTTAATAAAGTGGGAACTGAACAAAATAATTCAACTTCGAGATTATTATTAAGTCTTACTTATAGTTTCGTGGAAATTGTCTTTGCTGGCTGTAAATTAGCTGATGGAAATCTGTTTAGACTTTCTCGTTAATTTTTTAACTTCGTTGTGTAATGTAAATGATGAATAGCCAGTTTTTGTGCAAGTGCTCATTAGCTTCTGAGGTTGCTTTAGGTACTGTAATTTGCATCCCGTATATCTATATTTCCACTTTCACAGTTTTGTT
The DNA here is from genome assembly GCA_032360425.1 of Rubia occidens. NCBI lineage: Eukaryota > Viridiplantae > Streptophyta > Magnoliopsida > Gentianales > Rubiaceae > Rubia > Rubia occidens. The sequence goes on along the minus strand of JAUOBV010164760.1, from coordinate 8,280 downwards.
AGTGTAAATTATGTAGTTTGTTCTTATGATGTAATATTTTTTTTAGCTAAATGTGTTCTTTGATGCTAGAAAGAATGACATTTTTCCAAATACACAGTCTAGACTGACTATGAATCGAAAGACTGTCAACCGTCTTTATGGTGGTGTATTGTCTGGATGTGTTGTGAGGGAAAGGATCATCAGGGCCTTCCTTGTTGTAGAACAGAAGATTATGAAGAAGGTTTTGAAGATGCAGAAGCTCAAGGGAAAGTTAGTTGGCAAGAGCTAAGACGGATGGGTGTTATGTCTGAATTTTAGACTTATTCTGAGTAATTTTTGTGATACAACTTTTGTGGAAAAAGATTATGGAAGTGCATATGTGAGGTTATTTAGCAGCAGATGTTTGCGTTTGGCTCATTTTTAATGAACTACTAGGATTTAATCTTAAATACATTTTGGAGTAAAAAAAACTCTAAAATATCGGTGAGTCAATTATGTTGAGAATGACTTTCTTTATTTATGTTTACTTTAATTATTATTATTATTATTGATTCTCAATATGGTCACCATCGTCTTATGAATAAATTTTAGGCTCTATCATAGCTGGTGACCATTAAAAAAAATTGAAACCTTTTATGTCACTAAATAATTTAAAGAGATTGGACGGAAATTAACTTTAGTGACTCATTTAGTGACTAATACTATTGGTCATCAAATTTTAGTGACTAAACATTATTCGTCATTAATTCTTTAGTGATTAGAAAGTTTTTGGTCATCATTTTTGTAGTGACTACTTTCTCTGTCCTATCTCAAACAGCACACTTCACTTTATATCACTATTTACTGTCCAACTTTGACCACATATTTGAATAGATATATAAGCAATAATACTATCATATGTTATATGGTTGGATTCATTGTAAAAATTAGTTTCCAAATATAAATTTTTATTTGCCGTTATTATATGTAGTTAAACATATTAACGGTCAAACATGTTTCTTGATAATGGTGAAAATAATTCCTTGCAATTTGAGGTGGGACGGATGGAGTACATATTATTGGTCATCAAATGTTTTAGTGACTAAAAGTTATTGGTCATTAAATATTTTAGTGACTAAATCGTTTGTCACTAAAATTTCTTTTGACGAATTTTTTTTGGTCATGAACGCAAGAATTAGTGTTCGTATGTGGTTTATTGGTGACTATTTTATTGACGAATACATTTTGTCACTAATATTTAAGACCAAAATACCTGGTCATTAAAATCAGTCGTCGTGACCAACTGGAAAAAGCTGTCACCGAAACTCTTTGTGACGAAGACAACGTAACTAATTGGTGACAATGCAATTCTGGTCACCAAAAGTCATTAGTGACGAATTTATGACATTTAATGACCTGAATCATTATGTCACTGAAACTTTTTTTCCTTGTAGTGTGATATGTTAAAACCACTTTTAATCACCCTACGTACTTACGCCCGTGTTTAACAACATTCTGTAGTCAATTTACCACAACTTTAGTAAAAGTAATTATAACCAAAAGTACCAATTATATATATAACCATGATGCAAAGTATACAAACAAGGTTTATAAGACCAAATTGAAATCGAAGAAAAAATAGTATGCGAGCCCTAGTGTCTGTTTAAGATACAATGTAAACACACAGCAAATCCAAATGATTGTGTACAAGAATTAAATGATCAAACATTTGCATACATGGTTTTTAACGAGCTTAACTATCTAATCATCATCTTCACTGGTATCTTTGGGACTTATCTTCTTTTTCTTGAACAGTTCGGCAGCTGATTCAGCTATCTTTTTCACCGCCATCTTCGTCACCGATTCCTTCTTTGCTGGAATCACGGTCGCAGGGCCTTTTCCTCTGTCTCCTCCTCTGCCTCTGTTGCCTCCGTCCATCTTAAAGTATTAGCAAAGAGTAATTTGTTTCTTTTTTCTGTTTGAGCTTGAAACTGTATTATGAATTTTCTCAATTGATTTTGTCCCGGCCATCTCCGTTGATATATTTATAACCGGTTTTGCTGGAAGTTTCTAAGTGTCTTTCTCTTCATTTTCATCCTAATTTCATTTTACCTCCAAATTATAATTAATAACAGGACGAAGGAATTGGATACATGTAGAATGAAATTTTCTACACAAAATGTGTGCTCTCTTCTACCTACGTACGTGTTGCAGGGAGAGAGCATGTGGGGTAAGTTATAAGGTGTGTGAAATAAAATCCTAATAACCAGAAATTGGGAAGAATTTTCCAATGAAATTCTGGACAAGAGATATCAGATGACCGCGTCCGGCGACATTGCATACCTCGCCCAAAACCAGGACATTACCGCCCAAAAAATATTATCGAAGAAAAAAAATAAATTTTATCTCTCTAGAAACTACCCCAAATTTCTTGGTGCATGATTCATGGGGGAAAATTACAGGACTCGGACAACTACCTTCCCTTCATACATGCATGAAACTTAAGCATCTACATGAAAAATGTTGCAATGCAACACATGCAAAACCCCATTCCATTAAACAGTAAACAATAAGAAATATGACCGCTTATCTCGAGAAAAAGGAAGAAATTTCCTTGAATACGTGTATTAGTAGTTGACCATGTCCTAAGGAGGAAACATTTCAAACCCCTTCTTCTCCGGGACCATGTCCTAAGGAGAAAATTCCTTTATTGTCTGGCTAAATTTTAAAGTACCGAGAGAAATATAGGGGCCGAGTTGCAAAATAATAAAAATCCCTTCTTCTTCGGGAAACCCTAGTCGCGGTCATCATTGCTCGTCTCGCCGTTGTCATTGCAACCATATCCTCATCATCACATTGTCCTCACATCGATCACCTCGTCGTCACATTGAGGTCACACTGTTGAGAATAAGATATGGGTGGTTGAAAATTTCACGATCGGCTGGCGACGTGTCCATGACAACAATCAATCAGCTCCTCACTGGATGGTTACGCATCAAAATTGGAGTCACAACCAAAATTCATAGGATTTGGCATCGAATTCGTTAGATTTGGCAAGGTTCTCCGATGATGTCTGCCAATGCAATTTTTTGGGTGAACGATACAATCAGGTCATTAGGTTAAAGTTGGGCTGATTATTTAGGTATAGTTATTTGGCTTAGGGCTGGATATGAGTTTGGGTTTGGGCTTAAAATTCAAAATTTTAGAATATACATCATACCCACTATGTCCCAACAAATTTTGCACAAGTTGACTTTCGTCAGTTGATTCAAAAAAGTTTGATCATTAATATCTATAATTGTGTGTAAATATAGGTTATAAAAAGTTGATATTTTAAAAATTCATGTTATTACGAATCTAACAAAAATCACATACACTACCACAGAGACACCCCTCTAGCACCGGTTTCTGAAAATCGGTGTTCCAAATAAATTAGCACTAGTTTTTTTTAAAATTGAACACTGGTTTTCAAAAAACTGGTGTTAATTTTAAAAAAATCGTTGCTAATTTAACACCAATTTTTTGAAAACTGGTGTTAATTAAAAAATTAAACTGGTGCTAATTTAAAACCAATTTTAAAAAATGGTGTTAATTAAAAACCGGTGTTAAAAAATTTTAGAATTCAATCTTCCCAAAAAAAATTCATAAAATTCGCCAAAAATGTTGGCCAAAAATTTATTTTTAAAAAAACTGTGTCAATTTTAAAAAATGGGTGCTAATTTAACACATATTTTTAAAAACCGGTGTTAAAAATTAAAATTCAATCTTTCTGCAAAATAATTTAAAAAATTTGCCAAAATTTCATGAGATGGGCGTAGCTGCGCGTAACCGCTCTAAGCTAAATTATTATTTTCTTGACTTTAAAAATCGTTCACTTCTTTTGTTGACTTTAACTAATAACTAAGTTGTTTCAAATTAGTGAATGATCAACCTTTACTGACCTAATATGTATAATTAAGAATAAAAAAGTTTGACGTTCACTAATTAACGTCCAAGCCTTAATTGATTTAGTATATATACATACAAATAAAAATGTTTTACTTTAACTAATTAACGGTTAACCCTTATTTGACTTTCTACATGTGAACACTAATAACTAAGGCTGCTTTAACTAATCAACGGTCATCCCTTACTTTATTTTAACTAATGAACAGTCAACCTTACTTGATTTTGTATATATAAATATTAATAACTAAGTTCACTTTCACAGAGACCCCCCTCTAGCACTGAATTTTTTAACTAATAAAGGTCCAACCCAAAATTGACTTAGTATATGCATAAATACTAATAAAAAGGTTTGAGTTTAACTAATAAGCGCCCTGATGATACCTGGGCCTCGACCTCAGAGGCCCGCGAGCTTCGAGCTTAAGGTAACGTCTAAGGTCCAACTCGAGGCCCATAAAGGGACGCGTGATCCAATCCTAATTAAGGATATTATTGATTCCTACAAGAAAGCTATCTCAAGTTACCAATTATACTCGAATTACTATACATATCAAATAAGGAAAAGGAGCTCGTATCCTAAAGGAGATGAGGTCCTCCTCCACTACAAATACACAGGTCTGGTAAACCTTAAACAATTCAAGACACTCTTAATATAATGCTTATACTAACTTAAGCATCATAGTGTTTGCCCCCCGGACACCGGGGTCATTGTTTTGCAGGTCGGACGCGATTCAGGGGATCACGAAGAGAGGTTTCTATCGGTGGAAACTCATTCATCAATCGGTGCCCACCGTGGGGCCCAACTTTCTGGTGATCTCAAGAACGTATGTCTGACATCAACCACCCTCGGAGAAGTCAGCAAATTCAGAATCAGCGTGTTTACAATCCTGAACCAGTGATCCAGCCAGCAGCTCAATATCGTAGATCAATGGCGAGAGGAAGACCCCGACACACGCCAGTTTTGGAACCTGACGTGACAAACCAAGCTAGTAGTGCAGCACTTACCGTGCCACGAGTCATGGAACCAGCAATTCAAGGTTTTGAAACTTCGAATCCGATGAATAGTGCGGGCACCGAGACCTCACGCCAAGCAGAAGCCAGGAGCCTGCCGCAATCCGTCGCCATCCAGGAAAGGACCACAATTGGCACAGATTTCACGGCCTCAGGACATGAATATGGTCACCCTGGAGATGGCCACTTTACCAGCATCGAACCTTCTAAGGATGATGAGCATGTCTTAGATACAAGGATACCTCGAAGGGTATTCGAGTTTGACGCCAGGAACGCACAGGAAGCGGTGCGGATGCGCACACCAGCAAGCGCTCCCATGCCGCCAATGTCAGCCATCATGCAGGTCTTAAGAGCGGCAGGTGTTTAGTTCACAACTTCGGAAAATCTACCTACCTCGAATCCCCCAGCCTCGAATTTAGGGATAACTTCGAGGTCCTAAGAGCCAGTCACTGCTCCATCACAACATGTGGCACCTCCTCAGCCCACAGTGCCTACCTATGACCCAGTCATACCAAGTCACCTCATGGGACCAAGTATCCAACACTACCAAGGACAGTTCGGGGCATATATGCCTCAACCTCCCTTGGTGGGGAAAACTTCTGCTGAATCATACCCATATGTATCGTCAGTATCACAATCAGCATCTATGATATATATGCAACCTCAGTTACAACAAACTATGCAACCCCCAGCTTTTCCTTTAGCCTTGAATAATATACCTCCGACCTCGAACGCCAACCCTGGGGTACAATCTGGGTTACAACCGCCACCTCTATACCAGCAAGGTCCTCTATATCATCCCCCATATCCTCATACATTCACTCAAAACCCCTATCAAACTCCTTATGGATATCCTCATAACACTGTGGAGAATGATGAGATAGGGCAGGAACTCAACCGCCTGCTAGGCATCCCGGGACAAGCCATCAAATCCCCTTTTTCGAGGACCATCACTATGTACCCGTGGGACCAAAACAAGAGGATCCCTGAACACTTGCCCACATATGATGGGACGACGGATCCCCGGGAATTCCTGCTGTCGTTTCTAAATAACATGTCGGCAAGAAATTTCAATGAGTACGAAATATGTAAGGTGGTACCTAGTTACCTTCGAGGAAAGGCTCAGAACTGGTTCAATAACACTCAACCTGAGTCTTTGAACTACTATCGGTGTTTTGGTAGATTTTTATTGCAATCTTTCTTCCAAAAGAGGAAATTCGCTATGATGATGGCGAATGTGAATCAAGAAAGGCCACGAGAAGGAGAGGAATGTCAAGCTTTCTACCACCGCTTCGTGGACCTATGCATGAATTGCTCAGATAGAACTGATCGCGGTATCATTCTATCCTACCAGAATTGCATCACCGACTATGGCCTATACCAGAAGTTGATATCCAAGGTGCCTCAGACCTTACAACATCTACAGACGATAGTGGAAAAATGGTCTCGAAGCGAAGGGGTTACAAAACAAAAATTTGACAATGACCACAAGGGCGATAAGACCAAAAGTGCCTTCGAAAATCACTTCAAAAAGCAGAATCGAGACATTCCAGCTGTGAAGCATTCCTCCTCCAACTTCGAGAACTATACCCGCTCTCTAAATCTCGATCAGAAATACTGTCTATCCACCGACAGATCCTAAGAGATCCTACCCTTATGAGGGAGTCGGAGGAAAGACAGAAGTCCGACAAATGGTGTGCATTCCATAAGGACTGAGGTCATGAGATGGAGGACTACTTCCAGTTAAAAGCCGAAATTGAGAGATGCATCAAGAATGGCTCCATTAGAGATTGTCTCCTTGGAACATCTGCAGCCAAGGAGGAAACTTCGAAGGCTAAAAAGAAGAAAAATTGGCATCCCTGAGACAATAATCGTCCAAAAACCAATGAGGGGAATGAACTGACACTCCCAGGACCACCTCACGTCATCAATGTTATTAATGGAGTATTAGGGGAGAGTACTTCTAACTCTAAATTACGAGCTAAGGCTTGATACATTCAACCCTGGGAGGCCCCGAATAAGTGGTTTAAAATGGATGAGACCATACCTTCTCTGAACAGGATGCGGTCCCAAGTCAGACACCTCATTCTGACCCACTGTTGATAGCGGCAATCATGGGCCAGACACTTATCAAAAGGGTGTTTATCGATGATGGCAGCAGAGTGGAAATCATGTTCGCCAAGTATTTTGACCAATTGGACATTGGACGCCACAATCTTCAAAAGTGTGTCTCGCCTCTTTCTGGATTCACGGGAAGAACAGTGATTCCCTCAGGGAAAATCACACTCCCGATACGGGTTTCAGATGGAGATAAAGTGGTCACTATTCCCTGCACCTTTGCGGTTATCGAGGCAAACACACCCTTCAATGTCATACTGGGAAGACCTTGGATGAGCCAAGCTCGAGCCATATGGTCTCCATATCACCTGGTGATGAAATTCCCTACAGATAGGGTAATAACTATCATTCGAGGCGACCAGGTCGTAGCACGAAGTTGCATGTTGACTGCAATCAAGGAGGAAAGAAAAGGAGTAGCCTCCGTACATGGTAAAGTCAGTCCATCAGATACTGAGCAGATGCTCATCCTTGCATCTAGCACCGTCAGTGTGGGAAAGCTACTTCCTCAGGAAGTGCATAACAGCCTTAAAATTCTCCTGGATAGTTACGCCGACGTCTTCTCGTGGGACACATCAGACCTCACTGGGGTACCCTCGAATTTAGGGTTCACCACCTCAACATTGATTCTTCGATCAAACCCCTCAAACAAAATAAGTGTTCGTTCGCTCCGGATAGGGTTGAAGCTATCAAAGAGAAAGTTTAGAAGCTCTTAAAAGCGAATGTGATCGAGGAAATGATCTACCTGGAGTGGATAGCAAACCCGGTGATGGTGAAAAGGCCCGATGGAGGATGGAGGATGTGCATAGACTTCACCGATCTCAACAAATGCTACCCTAAAGACAGTTACCCTTTGCCTCCAATTGACAAATTGGTAGAAGCCATAACAGGATATACCGTATTGCCATTTTTTGACGCACACAGGGGGTACCACCAAATCTCCATGGCTGTGGAGGACAAGGAGAAAACCTACTTTATTACAGACTTTGGGACATTCTATTACAAGAACATGTCTTTCGGCTTGAAGAACGCAGGAGCAACTTATCAGCGTTTGGTTGACAAGATTTTCAAAGCTCAAATAGGCCAAAATATGGAGATTTATGTCGATGACATGGTGGTCAAAAGCATGACTTATGAAAGCTTCCTTCAAGACCTACAGGAAACCTTCGACGTACTTCGAAGCTCGAATTTGAAGTTGAACCCCTCGAAGTGCGTTATAGGTGTTGGGGCAGGAAAGTTTTTGGGCTTCAT
>JAUOBV010164548.1:0-12296 GCA_032360425.1 Rubia occidens | reverse complement strand
CTCTGATTCAGATTAAAGAACAACCTTAAGGGGCAAAACAAGAATAAAACTAGAAGTTTGGGCTATAAAATAAATAGCAAAACTTGAAAACACTATTTGGTCTAGTTTGGGAAATTAAAACTATTCCAATACCATTATTGGAATTCACCCGACGGAGTGCGTGGACTAGTTCGGTTGTATCGAAGTCAAACATTGTCTGCCATTTTCCCACTTTATTAATGTCTTTTTTAAAAAATAAAGTTATTAATGTCTTTTTGTTAGACTAAAGGAAGATTAGATTAGATTAGATTAGATTAGATTTGTTTAGATTTGTTTAGAGTTATACTTGGACTCTTCTATTTTCATGTCTCGTAATCTATTTATTTTCCGGATGAGTGATAATAATCATTACGGGAAAATACTTTCTACTCCCTCTGACCTCTTAACATTGGCTTCCTTTTCATTTTGAGTTGGTTTTTTTTTATATTGGCTCATTTCTATATTTGGCAAATCTTAAATTGTTTCATCCATTCAATTTACTTTTTGTATTTTCAATGCAATCCTCATCATTCATTTCACTCTTTGTTAAAAAGAGTACTCAAAAGTAGGAGCCAATGTTAGGAAACCTGAGGGAGTATCATGGTATTAGAGCATGATCTGATCCAAATCTAAATCCTAACCAAGTTTGCCGCCATTACCTTCTTCTCTCCCTGCGCCGATTTGGACAAACAAAATCTTCCTTTGTCCTATTGTTCTTCTACCCTCTTTTTGAACAAATCACACACACGTTCAGATTCAATTCGAAGAGAATAAATCTAAACAGTACTACATATTAGAAATACATATCCCAAGTGCCGGTATCTTTGTCTAGTGCCGATTTTTTACTTCCCTTCCTCACGTCCAGAATTTTTACCAATCTTCCCTTACATTTTTAAATTATTTCGACGCAATTTCCCCGCGTTTCTAAGCATCATCATGTCTGAAGAAAAACTCTCATACAATACCATGCTCCACATGATGACGATCAAGCTTTCGTCGTCAAATTTTCTTGTGGAAGCGTCAAATTGCCTATGTTCTCAAGCCTCAGAAACTGTTTGGATTTTTGGATGGATCGCGCCCTTGTCCGACTCTCCTTCCTCTACCGCCGGCCGGCTCCTCCTCCACTCGCACGTTCGTGGCAGCCGTCTCCTTTCCTTCCAGTGGTGCCGCCAAAATTGATCCGATGGTGGCCTATCAACAAGCAAAGGCAGAATATGATCAATGGATAGATGAAGATCAACGGGACTGCAGTCTTCTCTTTTCTTCCATGTCCCCAGAAGCTTTGGCAGAGATTACAGTTATTTCTAGTTTACAGAAGTCTGGTTTACTTTCTGTTTCATCTTTATTGCCTAAACCGCAGACCTTTGCCTCTTGTGTTATGGCTCGAGGTCAACGGTTGGCTTTTGTTGAGAACCATAAACGTACCGAGCATGTACTTGATTTGATTCATTGTGACTTGTGGGGTCCTTCCCCTGTTTGATTGACGAATATTTTTTCCTACTATGCATTATTTGTGGATGATTTTTCCCACTTCACTTGGCTATTTCCACTTCGTCGCAAGTTCGATTTTATTGATACTTATCTCCAATTTGAGGCATTGGTAAAGAATCAATTCTCAGCTAAAATAAAGTTATTTCAGAGTGATGGCGGTACAGAGTTTCTGAACACTCGTCTACGATCTCATTTTGCTGCTAAAGGCATTCATCACCAGATTTCATGTCCCTACACGCCGGAACAGAATGGCCGAGCCGAGAGGAAACACAGGCATGTTGTCGAGATGGGTCTCACTTTATTGTTCCATTCGCACCTTCCTATATCTCACTGGGATGATGCTTTTGCCACGGCTGTATACACGATCAACAAACTACCCACTCCTGTTCTTCATGGAGCTTCTCCGTATGGGCTTCTCTATGGTCGTGACCCCATCTACTAGAATTTTAATCCATTCGGATGTCGAGTATTTCCTTTTGTCTGCCCTTATGCTGAGCACAAGTTAGCTCCTCGCAGTCTTCCGTGTGTTTTTATCGGTTACAGCTCCCAATACAAGGGTTTTCGGTGTTTTGATCCATCTGCTGGCAAGGTCTATGTTACGCGCCATGCTCGTTTTGATGAGACATTTTTTTCCATTTGCCATGACTTTGCCTTCGGCCTCGAGCTCTCCTTCGTCAGTACTTGACGTCTCTGCTTTCCTTGATCTGGACTCTAAGTCACCTTCTATGCCGCCTATCCGTAAGGCTACACCGCCACCATGCATCCCCAGTGTGGACTCGGACTCGGCTACTCGGCCAGTAGTCCAATGCCCGTCAGTATCGACACCTTCTCCGGTGGCATCGCCTGCTCCCTCTCCGGTTGGTTCCCAATCTCCGACTTTTTCGGCTGGACCATCTTATGTTGCTTCGTCAGACCCGATGCCACCGAGTTCTCCTCCACTGCCTCGGACCATCTTATGTTGCGCCTAGACTACTCGGATATTGTTGCACATGGGCTCACTGTAGCCTTACTCTCTCAGTCTGAGCCCACTGATTATCGCATTGCACTTCAGGATCCAGCTTGGGTTTCTGCCATGGATGATGAGATGGCTGCTCTTCGGAGTCAGCATACTTGGGTTTTGGTGCCTCGTCCCTCGGATGCTAATATTGTTGGTTCCAAGTGGGTCTATCGTCTCAAGTATCGACCGGATGGCACTGTTGAGCGTCACAACTCCAGACTTGTGGCGCAAGGTTTCTCACAGATTCCAGGGTTTGACTTTGATCACACTTTCAGTCCTGTGGTCAAAGCTTCTACCGTCCGGACAGTTCTTTCCATTGCCACTATGCGTGCTTGGCCACTTCATCAGCTAGATGTCAAGAATGCCTTTTTGAATGGTGTTCTTGACTCTCCCGTTTATATGAAGCAACCGGTTGGTTATCAGGATCCAGTTCATCCAGACTATGTTTGTCGCTTACAGAAGGTTATCTATGGTCTAAAGCAGGCTCCTCGAGCTTGGTTTCATCGCTTCAGCACCTATTTGACTCAGCTTGGTTTTCAATGCAGTTCTGCAAACACGTCTTTGTTTGTCTTCTCCAAAGGATCTTCGTTGCTCTATCTTTTGGTCTACGTGGATGACATCATTCTCGCAGGCAATGATTCTACTCTTCTTCGGAAGTTCATTAATCGGACACACTGTGAGTTTGCGATTAAGGACCTTAGCGCTCTTCATTACTTTCTTGGCCTTGAGGTAGCACCTACTTCTTCAGGTTTACTTCTTGGACAAGCAAAGTATGCACGAGATATTTTGACACGTGCCGGAATGTCGGATGCCTCTCCAGTTGCTACTCCTTTCGTGACAGGTTCTCACTTGCATAGTTCTACCAGTCCTCATCCGACTATGTATCGTTCCCTGGTTGGAGCTCTCCAGTACTTGACTATTACTCGTCCAGATTTGGCATTCTCAGTCAACACTGTAAGTCAGTTTCTTCAGGACCCCAGATATTATCATTTTGGGGCAGTTACACGGATTCTGATCTATGTTCGAGGTACTCTCCACTTTGGCCTCACGTTTCATTCTGCTTCTACTCCTGAAGTGTTGGGGTATTCGAATGCTGACTGTGCTCGTTGTCTGGAGACTCGTCGGTCCACTCATGGATATGCAATTTTTCTTGGCGGGAATCTCGTTTCCTGGAGTGCCAAGAAACAGCCCACAGTTTCTCGTTCCACCACTGAGTCTGAGTACCGAGCACTTGCCAACACTGCATCAAAGGTAGTTTGGGTTACACACTTGCTACGAGATCTTCGGGTACCCCTCTCTGGTTCACCGTTACTGTTATGTGACAACAGCAGCGCTATTTTCTTGGCTCAGAATCCAGTATCTCACAAGCGGGCGAAGCACATCGACATCGACTATCACTTTGTTCGGGAGTTGGTGGCCTCCAGAAATATTCGAGTAACACATGTACCCACTTCTCTTCAGATAGCGGACATTTTCACCGAAGGGTTCTCTCGTCCGTTGTTCGAGTTCTTCATATCCAAGCTGTGCGTCGGCGAGCATCCGACGCTTCGCTCGGGGGGTGTTAGACTAAATCAATTAGAAGATTAGATTAGATTTGTTTAGAGTTATACTTGGACTCTTCTACTTTCATGTCTTGTATTCTATTTATTCTTCTGATGAGTAATAATAATCATTACGGAAAAATACTTTCTATCATGGTATCAGAGTATGATCTGATCAATAAAACCTAAACCCTAACCAAAGTTGGCCGCCATTACCTTCTTCTCACCCTGCGCCGATTTGGACAAACATAAAGACCAAAGGGATATATACAATTATAACCCTACCTACTTGACATAAGTGTCAATATAACACTCAGATAATTTTTAGTGCAGATATAACCCTACCTAGTTGATGTAAGTGCCAATATAACCCTTAGACCCCATTTCCGCCGGACCACCACCGGACCGCCGCATGTCGCCGGATATATGAGTAACTATATTATCGTTTGTAATATTGTTGAATTCGTCGTAACAAGTAGTTTCTAAATATTAAATTTTTTTGCCGTTGTTATGTGTAGTTAAACATATTAACTGTCCAACATAATTTTTTAACGCGATAATAGTTGTCGTGTAATTTGAGTTGAGACAGAGGGAATATGAGATTGCACACATCACATCATTGTCAACAGCATACATGGTTCTAAGATCATGTGCAATGGGGTTTCTTTGTGGTTTATAAAGAAAGAAATCGGGGTCCCGTCGGAGGAATAGCAACTGCGCCATCTGATATTCCTTCGCCTGGGCCCACGATGATGTGTATGCCTTTTTTTGTCCTCATCGGGACCCGTGGCAAGCTCTGGTTGGCCATGTGTTCCGCACGTCCCCCAACTTTTTAAATTTTATTTTCACATGTTAGGACACGTGGTAGCACTAAATTGGGCCACGTGTCAAATGTGTATTTTTTTAAAAAAAAATCTATTTTTTAAAAATAAATTAATATGTGTTTTTTCATTTAATTTTTTTAAAAGATTAAATTAAATTTTTAAATAACAAAATTAAAAATTATATTATTAAATTTCACATTTCAATTTATTTGGGTTGGGAAATATATTTTAATTAAATATGAAAGGTAAAACTAATGAGTAAGATAGAGAAAATCAAGTGTGGTCTATTTCATAGTTCCTTAGACTATATTTATCCGTGACTCAATCTAACCATAAATTCTAATTATATATCTTTCATCCACTTACACAACTCATACTCCAGCCATTTCATTTCTTTTTAAAGATTTATTATCAATGACTCAACCCAACCAAACTTTATCTCTTTGTATATTATTTTAATATCAAATATAAATAATGTATTTTAAAGAGTCAGTCTCTTGAAAAACGATCTTTCCATATATTATGGAAAGACCAAGATTTAAAATGAAGATACAATTTTTGGGTTGCATTAATCGGGTTATAAACTTATAATTACTACACAATGCATAATAAATTTTAGAGATAAGTGCTAAAATAACCCTATCTTTTGATTGAAAGTGCCAATATAACCCTACAATCTCAAAAAGTTGCAATCTAACCTTTGACCCCGTTGACTTTTTAGTCAACATTCAGACGATCGAATTTAGTGAAAAAGACGATTTTGCCCTTAAATTCAAAAAAAAAACTGAACCTCCCGTTTTTCTTTCTTCTCTATCGTCCCTTCTTCCCCGTCACCTTTCTTCCCCCATTTTATTTCTTCCCCACCGTCTTTCTTTCCCCGTTTTCTTTCTTCCCCTCGGCAAAGGATTCACCTCTGGTTTCCAGCATCCCCGATTTCACCAACTCCGCGACAGAGCTTTCCGACGGAGAAGAAGAAGCAATAAGGGAGGATAGCAATGGGTGAAACACTCTCATGTCTTCTATTTCTTGCTACTTCAGTTAAGGTGAAACACACTACTGCATATGTCAATATTAATTGTTACTGGGTAAGTATTTAGTACTATTTAGTGTCATTGAGTATTTAGTACTATTTACTGGGTAGATTTTTGTCAAACATTTTGTGTGCAAGATGCTTTTGTTTGTAACCTGGGTTGGTTAATTAAGATGTTTTTGTCAGTTGCTGCGGACCATGACTTCCTTTGGGTAAGAAATGAAAGGCCACAGTTTACAAAGCACACCTTCTTCCTCTGCGGTTTGTATCCCCATTGCTATCCTCCCTTATTGCTTCTTCTTCCTATGCGGTTTGTATCCCCATTTCGCAGTGGTGTTTTTCGGCAGTGGCGGACGGCGGCAGCACATGGCTGTGGCAAAGAAGGAGAAAGAAACGGAGCTGCTGTAGTGGGTATCCATTTTTCAGTTTTGTCATAAGGGTATTTTCGTCATTTCATTTTCTTATCATGCCTGAATTCATTTGGTCAATACCATAATTTGGGAGTTTGGCTATATCGGCACAAATCGACCAAAACTTAGGGTTAGATTGGCACATTTGACAATGAGTTGGGGTTAAATGGGCACTTTCTCAGATTTCAGGGTTATATTGACACTTTCATCCTAAAGTTAGAGTTATAAATGTATTTATCCCTAAAATTTAAATACTACAACTAAATTTTTTTACCTTTCTATTATTCCAATTAAACCCCGTATGGAAAGACGGTATTTTCCAAAACTTTGCTTATTTTAAAATATTAATAATATTTTTTAAATTTCGTAAATAAATATAAGAGAAAAGTGTATTTTTAACCCTATATTTTGGGAAAAAGTGCAGAAATAATCTTGTAAAATATGAAAGTGTAAAAATAACCCTGGAAATCGTTGACCAAAATGTCAACGGAAAAAATGGCCGAAAATCACTGAAATGACCATTTTCCCATCTATTAAAAATATGCCGACCGTTTTACCCTTCTGTAAATCCTCGCTTTTCTTTCATTTCCCCTTCACCCTGTCCCCTTCTTCTCCCCTTCATCATTCTTGACGACTGGTTTTACTCAGGCGAGCACTATCCAGGGTTTGCCCCAACGGCAAGGCTGCTGATTACCCGGCACCCTGTTCTTTAATCACAATCGAACGGGTAAGAGATTAATTTGGATTCGATTTGAAGGTTAGGGTTAGGGGAAATGGTGGTGCGGTGAAGGCTGTGGTGGTGGAGGCTGTTGGGAGCCCTGTGGTGGTGGTGCAGCTCGCCAATGGAAGGTTAAGGGCGGTGGCACGCGCAGGGGTTGTGGTAACGTGGTTAGAACTGGCGCGCAGGGAAAGGTGAAGCAGCGGGAGCTATGGTGGCGCGACGGGGGCTGTGGTGGCTTTGGGTGTAGCGCAGAGAGAGGTGATGATGTTGGTGGCTGGGGTGGTTGTGGGCATCACTCGGGGAGAGGTGATGGCACTGGTGGTTGTGGTGGTGAGCGGGGAGAGGTAGTGGTGAGGGAGAGGTGATGGTGTTGGTAGTTGTGGTGGTGCTCGGGAAGAGGGAGAGGTAAAGCTAAAGAAGGTGAGGGTGGGCGATAGGGCTTCAGTTTTCGAGAGGAGAAGGTGGGCAGCGGGGCTAGAATTTCTGGGCGATGGTGGCGGCGACGGCGACGGCGACGGCGGTGGGGCAGTGACAGTGGGGTAGTGGCGGCAGCGTTAGCGGTGATGGTGGTGGGCGGCAATGAGTGGGATGAAGATGATGAAGAAGAAGTCCAGGGTATACTTGTCAATTACACTTTTAGTTTTGAGTATAGGGGTAATTTTATCTTTTCATATTTGGTAAACCATTGACTTCATTGAGTCAATGCCAGAATTGGGAAAATAGGTATAATTGCACTATTTTACAATAACTTAGCTTTAGTTTTGCACCTTTAAATTTTACAGGGTTATATATGCACTTTCTCAATTTTATAGGGTCATTTTGCACTTTTCCCTAAATATAATAAATTAAATTATGGTTTAAAAAAATTATAGATAGATTATATTTATGTTGGGAGAAGATAAATATTGAATTGTGTATTGAACTATGAAAAAATTGGTCTTCATTTATAGGTACTCTAAAATTAGATATATAGATAAGGAAATAAATAATTAGATTGGATTTGATATGGTATGGTATATTTTCAACCAATAAGATTGTGCCACATGGGTACAACCCCAACCTCTCTCTTTTCAAAATAAAAGTCACTTTTGGTCCATGTACTGTATGCGGTTGGGTCATTGTTTTTCGTTTCCATTTTTTTCTAATATGAATGTGGTGACCGAACTCAGTTCGATCACCAATAAACTTGGTCTTAGTGGTTTCAATCATTGTGGAGGTAAAAATAGAATGACTTCTTAGTGGTTGCTTTTGCCTCGCTGAAGAAAGAGATTCAGAGTTAGATTATGGCTATGTTTGGCAATCAGTTGTTGGCGGTTGTCTGTTAATTGTTTCATTTAGTTGGTTTGACCAGTTGTTTGTGCTAGATGTTTGTGTTAACTATTTGACCATTAGTTGTTTACAAAAGTGTTTGACAAATGTAACTGTAAGTTGTTAGCGATTTTATGCAAAATGACATTTAAAGACATGACAACCATTCATTATTTATAAACTTATTTTATTATTTTTTCATTAATATTAATATTATTTATTTTTAATTATTTAACATATCCACAAATATTGAAAAAATATTTATAAATTCATTTTAATTTTTTACTATAATTCGTTATGAGCATTAATATAAGAGAATAAATATAAACTATATTAGTTGACTTACTTTCATTAGATATAAGAAATTTAAATTATTTTTAAAACTAAAAATTACAATATTATATGAATATAAAGAAATATATGAAATTAAAACATATTTCAATTTTCTAAATAACACAATTTTTTTAAAAACTACTAAATTCTTAAAAATCTAAGATTAACGTCTAAATATTCATATAACTCAATTAGTATCCAACTCGAGTCATCTAAATATTCATATAAATATTCAATAAAAATGAACACAATCATAGTAATAATATAAATTTTTTAAACAATAT
This sequence comes from Rubia occidens, assembly GCA_032360425.1. Classification (NCBI taxonomy): domain Eukaryota; kingdom Viridiplantae; phylum Streptophyta; class Magnoliopsida; order Gentianales; family Rubiaceae; genus Rubia; species Rubia occidens. The sequence goes on along the minus strand of JAUOBV010164548.1, from coordinate 3,339 downwards.
TGTAAGATAATATTATGGAATACTTGGTTTCAACGATAATCCCTTCTCCAACAACGATAATCCCTTCGCATGTAATAGTGGTATGGTGGTGATAAGCCGCATGACCTACGTGTGTTTTATACGTAAGCCGGATTATGTGCAATTGCTGATGGAATAGCGGTAGGATAAAATTGTAGAAAGTTAAAAAATAATTGTTAAAGGTAAAAGCCAAACGCTAAGGGAAAATGCTATTTCGTATTTGGCGGAAACATTATGTGGAATAGCCAAGCAACCAAACATTTTTTTGGTAATCATTGGCGGTTCGACCGAGCGAAAACGTCAACCGCCAAAAATCAATCAAAACGCCAATGAAAAATTAATGCCAAACAGAGCTATATGTAAAGGAAAGAAACCACTTATGTGGGTTCTTCCATTGTACATGGTCTAATGTGTCTAGTTTTTTAGCAATCCATTCAACAAAAACCATGATAGCATGTATGAGGGTGTACTTCCTTTGTTCAATTTTGTGGCACGTCTCTTTTTGGTACGAGAACTTATAAGATGATAAATGGGTGGAGGGGATTAAAGTGAATGTATGTAAAAGTGAAATGAACGGTTTACATTCATCTAGATTTTTCCTTTTTGGTATAAAAGCAAAGAGTGCCAAAATAAATTAAAAAACAAAAAAAACATCCATGATCCATCACTACACCTTCATAAGAAATCAAATGACCCAAATACTCCTCCTTGTTTTCAGCAAAAACACATTTGTTGAGTATTACAAAAAAATTAATGCCTCCTCATCTTTTGAAGAACTTCTTACAAATGAATCAAATGATCATCTAATGTTGCAATGTACACAAGAATATCATCAAAAAATACTAACACTAATTTTCTGAGAAACTTCTTAAAATTTTGATTCACTAATGACTGAAATGTTGCTGATGCATTTGTCAAATCAAATGGCATTACTAAGAATTCAAAATGTTCATGGTGAGTTTGAAATGTGTTTTAGGAATATAAAAAAAATTCACTCTAATATGATAATAACCTGACCTAAGGTCTAGTTTAGAGAAAAACCTAGCTCCGTGAAGTTCATCCAGTAATTCATTTATAACTGGGATAGGAAACTTGTCCTTTATTTTAATGTTATTTAATATCCTATAGTCTATGCACAACCTCCAGCTAGAGTCATTTTTTACTAATAAAACCAGGGAAACAAAAGGACTTGAATTCTTTTGGATAAAGCCTTGTTCCAGCACCTCCTCAACTTGTCTTTCTATTTCATTCTTGTTTGTGTGTGCATATCTGTAGGATTTTCAATTTGAAACGATAAGTATTTTCTTTCAACACAATGCATATTTACTGATCTTGTAGGAGGCAAAAATGAAGGAATAGAGAAAATATCAGCATAATCAATAACGACTTGTTTAATTTCTCTAGGTTCTTGTGGATCAGCCAACTTCATCTTCTCAGAATCTGCATTGTTCACTTTCTCATAATCTGAATTCCGACCTTTATTTTTTATCATTTTGCAGTTCAAACCATCATCAGATTTACCTTCTATATCCATCATCATTACTCTTCTCTTCTTGTGATTTTTCCAGTAGAGGTAATCCTGCTTCAAACACTGTAAGGTGGTCTCTTTGTAATTGCCCTTTAATTGCCACTGCGTTTCTTCTCCACCGATCTGAATATTGTTAGTATTGAAATTAAAAGCAGTGGAACTGAAATAGTTCATTCAATCAACTCCTAGTACTATATCAAATCTTCCCAAATTCAGTACTTTCAAATAAAAAATGAAGTTATGCTGTTGAACCCTCCATTCTACTTGTGGACATATATGGTGTGTTTGGCAGGGCTTATAAGTGCTTTACTTATAAGCTAAGCACTTTTTAGTGTATGGTAAACTGCTAAAAAAGTACTTATTTAAGAAGCAAGAGCTATTTTTTTAGGAAAATCATAAGATGGTCTCTTCTTCCTTTCAAAATAAGCCAAAATAAGTCAACTTTGCTTATAAGTACAGCTCTTCCAAACACATTCATAGTAAACCCAACCACCCAGCTGCAATTAGCAATTGTCACCATAAAGGGTATAGTGAACATTTGTTTAAGCTTCAATTGTTTAACCAGAGTGGGATCAATAAAACTATCAGTACTCCCAGTATCCAAAAGCATACTCACATATTTTACCTTTGATAACCCCCATCAGAGAAATAGTATTGGTCTGGATCTACTTCTCACTATGTTCAAAACTAATTCTTCTGGATCCTCTAACATTTTAAATTTTTAGCATCATTTTCAATAACAATAATATCCTCTGAATCATCAGTCATAGCATAAATATGATTGATCTGCCTAAACTTGCTAACATGTCCAACCCTATACTTTTCTCCACATTTGTAACACAAATGGTTATCACACCTACATTGCTATTCCTGTGGGGGAATTATCAGAAAACCTTCATATGATGGCTTTCTTATAACAGGACCATTGCTCTTCTAACCAAAATTTCCATAGAAAATCTGAATATTGATTTGATTTTCTGGTCTTGCCTGATTGAGTCTAAGTCTTTCACTGGTTAGTTCCAGATTCATTTATTGAAGAGAAGCTATTTCCATAGTTTGTTCCAAGCTACTAAGTTTCAACATTTTCACCATAAGTCACAATTCATCCTTTGAACCTCTAACCAAAGCTTGAGATGAAATAATTTTCAGGCATTTTGGATTGCAGGACAGTACTAGGAATTTTGGTTATTCAAAAGTCTCTTGATACAATCTAACTGACCCTTTCTGATACAATTTATTAAATTCTTCAATGGCATCCTGATGGAGATCAGGGTACGACTACCACTATAAATGAATACATTCCACGTCTTGATCAAACATTCAAGGGTTATGTTCGTGATCCTCTAAGTGACATGATTGAACCTATGACAAGGTCAAGAATGAAGTTTAGAAATGCTGCATTGAATGGTTTGATTGATCGCTTTCATGATGAAGAACTTGTTGGAACAGGCCCTTCACAAAACTAATTCCACATACTCACGCCGTAACCCTTTAAATACAAACGCATATAAACTCTCTAACAACAATCAATAGAGATAATGCAACAAAGGAACAAGATAATTTAGAATTGGAATTATTCTCCTACTTTCCATTTAGCAGCGTAAAAAACAAAGAAACTACATTTTTACTTCTTTCTCGTTTTTTATTTACAAAGAACAACTCCTACTTAAATAGACACTCTTCAACTAACTATTCCTACAATCTTGCCACTAAACTAACTCTAACTCCTCTAATCTAGCCACAACTCCTACATTTTAGCCACAACCAATACCAACTCTCCTATACACGTACAA
>JAUOBV010164331.1:0-12298 GCA_032360425.1 Rubia occidens | reverse complement strand
GCTAGACGTTTGAACTTTGTGCGTTTTTGTTAGGTTGGGCGAAACCCTAGCAAGAGCAAAGATCCAATTTTCCGCAAATCAGAGTCCTTGCAAGGAGATTCATGTCAAAAGTATTTTTAGAGCAAAAGAAAGTTTTGTAGGTTTGACCATAAAATTAAATTGATGTATAAATATAAATATTATTGTGTGATACATTATTAAATTGATGCAGGACCTTATTGACACACCTAATGCTATACTTCATTTGAATCCATCAAAAGTTTTCTTTATAACCTGTACGTAAAATTTTAATTTCAAACGCCCATATATAAATACTTAACAAAATATTGATCATATTTTAGAAATTAATGGTCTATATCAAACGGACAGTAATGACGTCATAATCACAAAAACTTTCAGCTTCAAATGAATCATCGATTCCCAAATTGACTTTTCTGGTTTCTCGACCGACTTTTCTGATTAGATGGATTTAGAGTTTGGATTTGATGGATTTCGCATTGGAATTAGCATTGGAATTTGGTTACAAGCTCAGCATCGCATCGAAATCCGGTGGAATTCGCATAGGAATTTGCGATGAAATTTTGACTGAAATAAAGCATTAGTATTAATTAAAATTTAGAAAACCATTTCACACTCAAAAACATTAAACAAAGAATAAAATTCAAAACATTAAACAAAAATCTAATATTCGAAGAGAACAAAAAAAACATCGATATTAACTTTTAGAACAACACATTGAAAAACTAACACATCGATCAAATTGAAATTATATTATAATCATATTATCAAATATTACTAAACAGTGTCAAAACGTATAACCTGTCAAAATTTTAACATGTAAACATAAGATTTTCGTTAAAATATCACTTAAAACACATTACGTTAGTGGGGGAAATTTTCTAAAAAACATCAAAAGTTTTGGTTGAAACATACAAGGTTCGGTAGTAAAGAACCCCACACATTGTGCGAAAATGAGGAGAAAAATTGAGCCCACAAATTTCTCCGACCTAAATTCTTGACCTGCGAAATTCTTTTGACCCAGAATCATTAAATTCTCAATTATATGGACCCAGCACCCCAAAAAAATGATATTTGAAGCCAGATCCCTCCTTATTCCCCCAAACTTTCTGTAAATTCTATTCAGAACCCTATCCTTATTTAATACTTGTACATTACCTATTTTATCCCTCATCAAAAGTTACCTTTTGAGTGATATTTACAAAATCATGTGAAATAATCTCATTTACATAAAGACACTAAGCATGAATTATATATATATATATATAAAGGTATGTAAGATGGTAAAATGATTATCTACTATTGAACTGTCCCTCAAATTCGACCCGAATCTGCCAAAATTGAGTCCACGTAGACTCGAAACAACAACCTAACTGAAACGGTTACGATAGCAAGTATCAAACTTAACGTATCTTTTCTTTCCAAGTTGCAGGCTCGCTAAAGACATACACCAACCATACAAAATTCGATCCAACTACACTTTCATGATCAACACTAATACAACTTTAAAATGGGGGAAATGGCAGCCCCTGCTAAAAATTCTGTCCGCCTCCATTAAATAAAAAGTCCTTTGTAAAAGTAAGAGACTTTACCTTATCGTTTTTTTATCGCCGAGAATACATTTCCATAGATTCATTGGAATCATCTTTTGTGCGTCTATGAATGCTTCTTAATGACTAGTGTAACCAAAATGAACCAACCAAAGTTTACAAAACATACATAAATGCTTTGATTGGAATCGCCAAATATATGTTGTTTAAACATGTTTAATTCGGATTTCTCCTAAATCAACTTTGAATAGCGGATTGGAAGTCAATTAGATTTTTCCATTAAAAAAAATCAGCAATTTTTTTTAAAAAAAAGTGACAGATGCAATCGAATATAATACTTTTATGATGAAAAAAGACCTTTTTATTTTTAAACAGGGAGGCCGAATTTATTTGAAAAGTGAAAAGGAAAATTAGAAAGCTAGAGTGAAAAGAAAATGAAAAGGATAAATTAAAATGCTTTAGAAAAAGGGGAAAAATTTAAAACTCAGCCATAAATAGAGTTTCCTCGTAGTGATACCATTGAAGTTAGTTGCACTTCGCCTAGATGGAACTACTGGAGAAAGTTTATCCCTCACGGGAGATAAACTGCCAATACAGTTATATTCACTGGCTCAGATAAATTAGCATCATAGTTCATGTCAGGTGTCCTATGTTGGAAAATAAGTTGAATTCATCAACTTTTGGGCTCAGTTTTGAGTACTATTCGAAATGAATTGGGTCCGGTGGATGATAATTTTTTATTCTACATTGCGAGTACTATAAAAACGATTACTCGAACACTCAAAACGGAGCAAGAGTGAATGAGATATTGATATCAAAAGATTCACTTTTGAAAGGGGGAAATGTGCGAAAATTACACGAATGTAGTAGCCGACCCTAGCGGTTGTGCAGGGCCCGGTTTTGCACCCGTCGGGCATTTTCCGTTACTGAAGTCTCAAATTAAATCTGATGATTCAAAAAAATTTGTGGCAATTAAATCTTATTAATTGCATTAATGCTGAACGAGTTTTATAACAATTAAATCTGATGACTAAATATTTTTGTGGCAATTAATTGCATAAATACTGAACGGTTTTAGCAATTAAATCTGATGATTAATTATATCAATGGCTGAACAGATTTAGTAGCAATTAAACATGAAACGTTTTTCATTAAGGACGAATGTTTTCAGTATAAAGGCTGAACGTTTTAAGCATAAAGTCTTTAGCAATTAAATCTGATGATTAATTGTATCAATGATGACTAAACGTTTCTGTGGCAATTAATTGCATAAATACTGAACGGTTTTAGCAATTAAATCTGATGATTAATTGTATCAATGGCTGAACAGATTTAGTAGCAATTAAACATGAAACGTTTTTCATTAAGGCCGAACGTTTTCAGCATAAAGGCTGAACGTTTTAAGCAGAAAGTCTTAACGTTTTCAGCATTAAAACATCTCTTCTCCCACCTCTATAAATAGGTTGCTAGACCTCCAGAAAAAAAAGGATGAACCACTCGAATACTCCTTCTCTATCTCTCGAGTTTTCTTATCTTTTTCTGTACCGATTTTTGGTTTTTGTCCTTTCGTAGGACTGGTGATAGTGCTTGCAAGCCAAGTGCGAATCCGAGGTAACTCTTACGAATTTAAGGTGTTACCTTCGGTGGCTTTATCCTGGGAAACGATGCCCATACATGGATAATTCGTTTGAAGGGCAGTTGACGTTGTTCGCGACTCCACCGTTAACTAATTGCATCAATTTTATTTCATAAAATATGCAAAAATTTTGAAACAATATTTAAATAAATCATTTTATTTCAGTATAACTGACAACAGATTCTTGATTGCTTGATCTTCTTTATGGGATTCTATGAATGTTCATGGGTTGATTGTTTAGAATGAATGGTTTTTAATTGAGTAGCCTTGATGTTGAGATAACATAACTTGAAATGTTGTGGCTATTAAGGAAGGAATGTTATTTTTTGAATGAATCTCAATGAATGCCTTTGGTTATCTTTGCATTACCATTTTTTCTTGTTGTGAATAGGATGGCTTCAAAGTGGAAAAATTCGAAAAAGGGAACCGCTTCCTAAGCTGACAATGGGAAGAAGCCGGCACAGGTTTGGAGGAAAAAGAAGGAAACTTCCCTTTCTCCCAACCCCATGGTTGTCATTGATGAATTCATGGGTTTAACCAAAATGTGGCCTGGAGGTGGAGTACCTAAGATGCCTGAAGCGTACAATCTTGGAAACAAAGTTCGCTTGTAAGGAGACTTTGGGAGCTCTAGGACTACTTGAGCCTGTCACGTACTTGCTTAGTAGGGTAGGCCTAGAGAGTTTCTTGGACAAGTACTCGAAGACCGATATTCGATGAACTGTAGAATTCTTGGAGACCTTGGATGAAATAAAGGTCAGTGTGGGAAAGATACTAATCTAATTCCACTTAGAAGACATTGAGTACACTATGTCACATCAGGACATTGCCCAAGTATTCGAGTGAAAGTACGGGAAGGAGATTCTAAGGACTCACCGACAAGGCCTTTCATTCTTGTTGAGCAACTTTTAGAGAATCCTTTAGGGCGCGGAGAGGAAGCATCTTTGCAAGAGCATGACGATTGTACACCCATCATTGCATTATGTTCAACAATTGTTGGCCATGGAAGTGTTCTGTCATGGGAAGATATCCCAATGTCCAGGGTCGGATGTCCAAGTCCTTTGGGAGATGACTCCGGTGGGAAATTTTTACTGCAACATGGTTGGGGCTTTCATGGAAGAATGCCTTGACCAACTCCTATTGGAGGAATGGTTGGACTTCAGCCCAACACTTGGGCCATCTAGTTCCCTCTTCATTTACGGTGGTGAATTTAGGTTATTTAGGGACACGGTACACGATAGCATGGCTGGTGAAAGAAGGCATGGTGGACACCACAACTTCAGAGGATTGATTTGTATGGCTATAAGGTGGCTCCATGATGTGCAATTTCATGATTCTCCCCCAGACAGAGCATACATCTATCGATTAGAATACTGTGTTAGAGAACCTTTTCATAGCTCCTGATTCGAGGTTTGAGAAAGATTTCTGCACAATCATATCAAACCCGGATATAGATGTCGAGGAGGTCGACAGTGAGACCCCATTTAGGGTACCGTTAGCTGTACTCAGATATCTGCAGATGTCCTCGACCAATTCTGTATATTCAAAGAACAACTTGCAAGCTCTACCCGAATTATACAAGACATTGGCCATGTAGTGGGCAGAATAAGATTGCAATTGGAAGAATTTAGGGGTAGGTTAAGTTCCATGGAGGGTAGCATGCATACTTGGGAGTTTAGGTTGGAGTCCATTGAGAGGGAGATGAAGGAGGAGTTCGCCATTGTAGATGAGAGATCAAATGTCCAAGAAGAAACCAATGGACAATTATCGAGAGATTACACATCTCGAAGCTTGAAGGTTTCAGAGCTGTAATTCCTATTGAGAGGTAAGAAATGCATTAAGAGGAAATAAGAAGGAGGCACAAGACTCAACACTTGAGGAAAGACCCTTCGGGGTCACATTATTGAGCTTTACTACTTTTCTCTTTCCCAATCATGATTTTTATTGATCCATTGCATTGGGGGAAATGTAAATTTCAAGTGTGGGGTAGGGAATAGTGAAACACTTAGGAGTTTTCATCGTGAGATTCCTTTGTGTTTTTTGGTGTTGCTTTAATTGTTGTTTTCTTTGATTTTGGGAAGTTGATAGAATCTTTGGTGGAGTGATCTTTAGATTGTTATCACTTTGTTGGGGAAATTTTTGGGATGAACACTTTGGTGGTGTAATTTTTTTCTTTTCACTATCTTTTTTTAGTATGAAGCCCAACTTTGGCTACACAAAAATTTGAAAAAAAAAACCTAGCTAAGTTGGAAACCCGAAAGGGCAACTTAGGTAAAAATGGGAAGGAAAGCCCGAATAGGTCAAAAGGCCTAGGTAAAAATAAGAGGCTAGGCTAGACTAAGATTAAAAAACATAGGAGAAAATGAGAGGCCGTGTGGAAATGGTGAGATGGTGAGCTCAACATATGTGAATGCTAGGATGAAAACCCGAAAGGGTTCCTAGGAAAAATGAGACAAATGGAGAGAAAATGGTATCTAAGTTGAGAATCTTTCGGCATTTTCCTTTGTTGTGGCTAAGTTGAAAATCTTGAGTTATCCTTAGTTACAACCAAGTTGAGGATCTTGTGGATTATCCTTGGTGGTTTTTTCGGCAACAACTCTTGGATTGCTTTTGGCAGACTATTCGGGGGAGTACGCTAGTTCAACACTTATCTTTTGTACTTACCTTTTTTTCATAATATTTTGGGTGGTTAGGTTACTTTAGTATCTTCGGGGAGTGTGAGAGTTGTGAAATTCTAACTTCTTTGGGGGAACTCGAGTAGCTTGGGAATGAGTTAATGTATTAGCCAACCTCTCATTGCATGTTACATTTCACTTATAACTTTTCTCTTTTTTTTTACTCGAGGAAGAGTAAAGGTTTAATTGTGGGGGGGATTGATGTGCACCATTATGCATGCATTATCCGATGCATTTAACACATTTATTTTCATATTTTGTTTGGTTGATTGCTAGTTTTAGTTAGGTTTGCATGACAAAGGGTTTAGACGTTCATTATTGGGTTTCTTGTCTAAATCCCAACTTTTTTAGACTTAATTGAAACTAATGGACACTTTATATTCACAGGCACCTAGATCTTCATCTTTGATCTCATTATTAGGTTGCTCGCGAGTGTTTTTTCATTATCTTTCGTAGAAGGTCATTCGCGAGGGAGGCAATAGATATTTGAAGGCTATTCGCAAGGATGGTAGAAGAGATCGAAGGCTATTCACAAATATGGAAGTATATTGAAGGCCACGGACTCCAAAGTCAGGTAGTAGATGAAATTAGGACCAAGAAAGGCGGATGCAAGGTTCATGAAGACCAAGGGAGAAACAGAGGGATCGTTGTTTGAGGTTTCAAGGAGTTATGGGAAACTTCCGAGAAGAATTATCCCTTTTAGGTGTTACCATTGGATTCACCTTCCCGAGCGCTATAAAATCAACTATAAGAACTCCCAAATCAGATCAACGGTTTACTTGTAGCGGAGAAAACAAGTTAGCAAAGAAAACTAGCCACGACCGTCATGGACCGCACAAGACTGGCACGAGGCTAAAATTAGCACGGCCTGTACCAAGTGACACACTCCATGTCAATTTCCAGCATGGACGGTGACCGTTCCGGCTGGCCATGCACTCCAACTCACATTTTTACTCCAAAAATAGGCTAATTTTGGGAGCAGGATGTTCTGTTTTACATGGCTCGCAGCGTTTCAAGTCACAAATGTCAAGACCATCCCATTAGCTATGAAGAATGATGTGTGGCACGTCGTGGTATTGAGCAAAATGAGGTTCCACCTGACGTGGTGCACTAAATGACATGAGACGCTGATCAAAAGGAACTAAAATGGAGTGTCAGCTGACGGACGTACTAGCACAATGTGAACGCCCATGCCAAGGATGGCGTGCTGCACCGGCACAAGGCTTCCTCGGCCAGCACGGACCGTGCAATGTGCCAATCCCGTGTCGGTTTTGGCTACTATGGTTTTTGGCCCATTTTGGGCCTATTTTTAGGGCCAATTCCCTAATACTGTATATGGACCTATGTTTACTAGAGTTTAAGTTTATGCTTGTTTTAGATCTCAAAATTAGGCTAGAGAGAGAAAATTCTCTTCCTTCTCTCTAGGTTATTTTCTTTTCATCTTTTTCTTTTTGCCAAAAGTGTTGAATCCAATGAAATACTCTGGTTCAATGCTTAGAGAGTAGGGATCTGACTTGGGGATAATATTTTTATTCACATGTTAGTATTTATTTTGTGAGATTTCTATATCTACCTATTTCGATGTGTTTTGTGATTATTATGTTGGCTTGTTCTTAATATTCTTATGAGTTGCATGATTGTCAGACTTTGTTGGCACATAAATAAGTCTACTTTCATATTAGTGCACTATTGTTACCCCCCGATGATGGAAACCTAGATGTGCTTAGGGTGATTATAGTCCGGAACTAGGTGTGTGCATGAAGGTTACCATTGTGAATCGTCACGATTGACCATGCTCTAGTTAGCTGACCAATGAGGTCCGAAGGGTTGTGGGTAGAGATAGACTAGGTATCAAACTAGGATTATCTTGTTGATCCTAGAGTCATTGATAAGATGCCTACTTCTTTTGCCTTTGTAGGCCTAGGGGTAGTTTGTTTGTGGTGTTCCGCCCTAGACTTAATCACACGAGGGAGAATCAGACCTGCACAATAACCCATTGTCGTTGTTTCACCCTTCTAGTTTCATAAGCAAGGTTGTTGGAAAATTTTATACATGCAGCTCTATTTGACAAATAGGGGGAAGTTTTTACCATTGTCCGCTCCACGTGTCACACACTATAATAGGGTTAGTTCTTGTATTTGATGAAATCGATGAACGAAATGACATTGACCATGTTACGCAAATATTCTCCGAGTGTTAGTTTATATTGTTAATTCTCGTGATCAATTGCGTGCTAGTAGTTGTTAGTACAAACTCCCCTCCCCTCTAATAACTATTTTCACAACACTATTTATTCCTAACACGTGGTCGGATTGACGACCCAACCACGGTTATGTTTAGTTGATTATTAGATTCCTAACATATCTTGGGATGACCCTGGTACTTGCTACTCTATACCATTCTTTGTTGTAGTAGTAATATGAATGAGAGAAACATACAAATTTGACTCACGTCTCCCTCTCGGTTATTAGTAGATCTCCCGTGAAAAGGTGTTTTATTAGAAATGCTCAAGAGGGGATGAATCAATTGGTAGAAGTAGTTACTGTTTTTTTTAGCTTTTGATGGTTATTGCGTTGAGCTTTTCAATAGTTTTTTCTATTACTCCCATTTTGTTTGCTAGTGTTCTATATTGTACTGGTAGTGTTTGGCTTTTTTTATGGTGCATAACCATGCCACGAACTTAGGAGCTCTACGCTATTTACCAAAAAACCCAGGTAGTCGAAGAAGGAGTGGAAGGAGAAGTACATGAGAGATTTCACAGGGACTAACTATTTTTGTAAAGGAAGATAGAGTTTCTATGTAAGAATAAAAAAGAACGCATAGGGAGTTGATGGCTCCAAATTTGGAGAATCAATCCCTTTGCATAACACATACCGCCCAAACCGCCCAATGTCACTTACGAAGTGAAAAGCAGAATGATAAAATACTTTCCCACTTTTCACAGGATGGCCAAAGAGCATCCCAACAAACACCTCTCAGTGTTTCATTTGGATTGCACCAATATAAAAACACCAGTGATGTCGGAGAAGGACTACAATTAGAGGTCTTTTCCTTTCTCGTTGAGAGACGCTGCTAAGGATTGAATCTATTATCTTCCGCCGGGCTGCATCACCTCATGGATGAATATGAAGTGTAGGTTTCTCAAGAAATACTTCCCATCTTCAAAGTCTGCATGATCAAGAAGTAGTTGTCCCAAATTTTACAACTCATGAACGAGTATTTGTATGAGTATTGGAAGAGATTCAAGCATCTATTGGAAAGTGGCCCCTACCTACCATTCAAGGAGAGAGATATCATGTACTACTTCTTTAAGTACTCGTGTGATGAGGATATGAGAATGGTGAATGCCACATGCAATGGTTCGATATCAAACAAAAGCTCCAAAGATGTTGCGACCTTGTTCAAGGAAACGGAAAATGGTATACAGCTATTTGGGACCCGGTCAAGAGTGAAGGCTTTGGAAGAACCTTCTAAATCCCCCAACCTTGAAGAATAAGTCCAAGCTTTTGCTTCAGTGACGAAGGAATTCATGAAGGGCATGACACACCAAGTGAAAGTGTGAGGATTTACAACTTAGACCACCCGACAGATACATGTCCGCAAGTTGTGGATGGCTTTGAGGAGGTGAAGGTTTTGGAGTTCAATGGTGGGAATGGACAATTTGCTAGAGGGAAACAATAAGGTTTTTGAGGGAACTAAGATGGAGATCATCAAGACACTTGTGCAAACTCATTCAATTCTCGATATCGCAATCACTTGAATTTCTGGTTGCGTGATGACATTTAAGGGTACAATCGAGGAGGAATCCCACCTCAACCTTAGCCTTGGAGAGAAAGGCCTTCAAACACCAATGCACAAATTTATAACTTAGTTCAAGAAGTGATTCATGAGGCAATCACATAGTTGATAAAGAAAAGTGACATGATGGCAGAGCAAACAAGAAGGGAAATTGAGGAGCAAGGCACAAAAATTTTTTCTAGCATAAAAAACCTTGAAGTGCAAGTTGGTCAACTTGCCACTTCGATGAGCTGGCTTAAGGTAAGAGACTTCAACAAGCTATCATCCCAACCTGTGGTGAATCCACGAAATGTGATTGCACTAAAATTGAGAAGCGGGAAGGAGGTGTGAGAATCCGAGAAAGAGATTCTGCTAGATGATAACAAGTTTGTGGAAAACAACAAGGCCACTTTTGAAGAAGAGGAAGTAGTAGTTGAGGAGGATCCCACACAAGAGCTCCCTACCACCGAGGTGAAGGTCAACCCTCTGCCACCGTTCCCAAGTTCTTTGAGGAGAAGGCTAAAGGTGGCATCTAACGAAAGACAAATCTCCCAAATATACAATAAGGTCGAGGTTAGTATTCCACTTCTAGATGCAATTGAATAGATTCCATCGTATGCAATTTTTTTGAAAAATGCTTGCACTAAGAGAAGGACTAAGCCTATTAGAAAAGTAGGAAAATAGAAAATAGGAGGAGTCTCCAATTTAGCCCATAGAAATATTCCTAAAAAGTGTGATTTCTGTGACATGTTTTTAATCCCTATTTCATTAAAAATGCTATGATTGACTTAAGAGTTTCCATCAATGTTATCCCTTATAGCCTATTTGAAACCCTTGATATAGGTGAACTTAGAGACACTTGGTTGATAGTTCAACTAGCCGACCATTCCCAAGCAAGCCAAGGGGGATAGTTTGGGATGTTATGGTTAGAGTGGGTAATCTTGTATTTCCGGCAGACTTTTATGTCCTTGATGTGATACACAACGGAGGTGCCTCCCAATCTTATTGGTGCAACATTTAAAAAAAAAATCAAGGAATAAAATCAATGTCCACTTGGGAACATTGAAGATGACATTGATAAAGTCGGTTTTGACATTTACAAATCAAAGCATGAATCATCCACTTCTTCACTTGCATGCAATAACTACAAGAAATAAGACCTTTTATCTCGGTTCTACAGTACCTTTTACCTCGGTTTTTTTGTCCTGGAAGAACCAAGGTAAACATAGTTGGAGTAAAAGGTATCTTTTTACCTCGGTTCTGAATTGAGGTAAAAAAAACCTTTTACCTTGATTTTTAACCGACGTTGGTAGTTATTGTGATCAACGTTGGTCAAAGGTAGTAGGCCGACCATTGTGGGACATACTTGTGATGTCGCTGAAACCGACGTCAGCATGTAATCCATCCCCTCCCGAGCATGGTTAATTCATGAACCATGGGAGATCCACTCATACCCAAAAAAGGACTTTTTGGGATCAAAGATAGATATTTATATGTTGCTCTCATTCCTACTACTATTATACCAAGTATGGTTGACAATGGAAAGTACTGGATTCATCCACAGAGATGTCAGGAATCTAGTAATCTACTAAACACAATTGTGGTTGGATCGTCAATCTGACCACGTGTTAGGAATAAACGGTGTTGTGAAAATAACCATTAGGGTAGGGGGATTGATGAGACGTCAAATGCATGTATTTTTTTAAAGAATTTAATATCTTTTTTGTTATGTTTTTGTTGGAAGATTGCTAGATTTAGGTAGGATTACATTATAAGAGGTTTGGATAACCGTTTTCGGTTTTCTTATCTAAATCCTTCATTTTGTAACCTAGTTTGAGTCAATTGGATTTTTGGTCCTTACGAGTATCTAGATTACTTTTTGTGAGATTAATTTGTAGATTGCTTGTAAGCACTTTGGAGTATTTTAGTGAAGTCCATTCGCAAGTATGGTAGAAAATTAAAGGCCACGAGTCAAAACGTAATAGAAGATAAAAGGGTCGAAGAAGGAAGACAAATAACTGAATGAATTGTGATCCGGAAGTTTGAACCAATTTTTGGGAATGATCCAGGAAGAACAAGAATTTAGGATGGTACCATTGGATTCTTCTTCTCAAGCATTACAAAATTGACTACAAGAACTCTCAAAACGGATGAGAGGTTCACTCGTAGCGAAGCAAATAATAAGAGACAGTTGCTCCTCTGTGGGCCGTAGACCTGCCATGCAGCCCGCAGCGTAAATAAAATGAAATGAACGAATTTCAGTGCATGATATGCAGGCAGCAGACATGTCATGCGGCCCGCTGCGGAGAGATGAGCTGAGGCTATTTAACCCATTTTAACCCCTTCTTCCCCACTTTTTTCTTCCACCCGATTTTCTTTTCCCAAAAACCCTAGTTTTCATTTATTCTTTCATCATCCAATGTTTACCATGGATTCTTGTATATTTTTTATGGGATTAGGTAATCTAGGCTAAATACACTTTTGGGAGCAATTGGTAAGCATTTTCGTATGAATATGTGAGATTTGATTTATCCTATTTTGTGCTTTTATTATTAAGTATATTTTGTTCTTTCTTGTGTAGTTAATGCATGATTTAGACTAGGATGATCAACTAGTTGATGATTGTGAGTTAATTATTTGCTAGG
>JAUOBV010164226.1:0-12306 GCA_032360425.1 Rubia occidens | reverse complement strand
ATTGGATCATGTTAGATGGATGGTTGGGATTTGGTGTAAAAAATGGTGTATGATTAAGGGAGTGTATTGAACCCTTATGTATATATATGTATGTATATATAGTGGGTGCAAAGGGTATACAAAGTAGAAACAAATATGGAACATGATTTGTACAAAACCAATAAAAAAAGGGTATTCCTTTCTTATCTAGATTTTAAATCAATTATATATCTATTACTCACCCTCAAGCGAAGCGTAGGACTGGTCGCAATGCAATCTTGGAATGTAAGAACTCAAATGAGGATGAGGTAACCCTATGTAAAGATGTCAGCATGCTGCAAGTCCGTAGAAATTTGAGCAATCTTGAGCTTGCCAGAAGATACCATCTCATGCACAAAATGATTAACAATATCAATGTTCTTGGCTTTCTTATGCAAAACTATATTCTTAGCCAGAAAGAGAGCACTATTATAATCAAATAGAAAAATAGGAGGAAAACAAGTCGACACACGTAAATCCGAAGAAGATTCATCAACCACACTAATTCTGCAGCATTGTTGGCCATAGCACGGTATTCTGATTCTAAGCTAGAACGTGAAACTAAAAGTTGCTTGTTAGCACTCCAAGACACCAAGTTGCCACCAAGAAAAATGGCACAATTGTATGTAGACCTACGAGTCTCAATACAACGAGCCCAATCAGAATAACCCAGAACTGGTAAAGCAAACAAATTTGCGCAAAACTAATGTTCATAATGAAGAGTACCATGCATATAGCTTAGAAATGGTCACCAATAGGATTTTGAATGAACTGACTAACCGTATTCACAACATAAGACAAGTCGAGACATGTAATCGACAGATACTAAAGTGCACCAACCAGAGACCGATAAAGTGTGTGATTTTCCAAGGGCATACTGGAAGAGCTAAAAGCCTGCGAAAAAACCACAAATAAAATGTCAGTTGGCTTGGAATCCTGCATCCATGCGTGCAATAAAATGTCATTGGTATATCTAGCTTAACCAAGGAATAAGCCGTTGGAAGTACAAACAACCTCCAAACCCAAGAAATACTGCAGAAGGCTAATATTGGTAATCTTGAATTCCTGATTAACCCGATCAATAAACTTGCGAATGATACGACCATCAATCCCGGTGAGAATAATTTCCTCGACATAAACCAACAAATAAAGAAGAGAGGCACCCTGAGAAAATACAATTAAAGATGTATCAGAAGAGTTACATACGAGACCCAGGACAATAAAAGAGGAGCTAAAACGCTAAAACCAAGCAAGAGGAGCCTGCTTCAAATCATAAATGGCCTCATGTAGACGACAAACAAAATATGAACACATGGGGTCTTTGTATCGAGTGGGCTGCTCCATATAGTTTGGAGAGTCAATAACACCATTTAAAAATGTATTCTTGACTTTGAACTGTTGTAAGGGCCGATTGCAAAGAACATCCAAAGATAAAACAATACGAACAGTAAAAACCTTCACCATAAGACTGCATGTATGATCACAATAAAAACCAGGGAGTTGCGAAAAAGCTTGCACAACCAATCTCACTTTATGCCTATTAAGCAAGCCACCAACCTTGTACTTTATGCCTATCAAGCAAGCCATTTTAATTCCTTTCCCCACTTTTCTTCTCCCTTTTTCCATACGATTCCATTACATTTTGTTAGGTTTTCCTTTTCCAAACTCATATCATTGTACTTATGTCACAATTATATGTATTTTTCTTCATTCATCTAGATCCCAGGCACCCAAATACAATCACCTTCATCCCCACTAGGTGGTCCTATCTTTGAAAATTTTACATGATAAATAATACAATTTTAATATTATTAAGAATATTTGGTCAAAATCATCTAAATTATTTTAACAAAATATTTATTGAAAGTATAATAGTCACATAGATGATTGTAATTTATGAATTAATATAAATTTGGACATTGGCCCGAGTATTATCAAGTTTATACTTATAACTAAAAAGCAACTTTTTTAACAAGTGGCACCTCAACAATTTGCCACGTCAGCATTTTAAAATAATTTTTTATTCAATAAAAATATTTTTTGTATTTAAGTGTATCGGTAGTGAATTAGGAATGTATTCCTTAAAAATTGAAAAGTGCCAGAATTAATAATTCTTTTCTTGAGATACAAAAGACCCTTTCTTCTTAATGTTGTGAAACACCATGATTTAGTGCACCTGGTCACCTTATGATGAAATGATTCGATATATACCATTAATACCCTTTCATTTATTGGACTATATTCCCTTGAGAAAACCATTTCCTGAATTTCAATATGGTAGCAAATCCAGCTTTCGATCTGCCATGGCTTCTGCGCCAACTGTTGCTACCTAAAACGATTTTGTTTCCTCTCCCCCTTTTCATGTTTATTTGTAAGGCATGTTTAGTGTCGTAGTATAATATTTCCTTATAGAAAATCTAAGTGTTGAATGAAATTACTGGAAGTGACATTTTGAATGTGAGGTCCGTATGACAGATGTTTGATGATTTGTCCCAATGGCTGATCTTTTTTTTTCTACTCTTCATTTGCAGACTCTAATGATTTTCAGGCTCTCCCAATATACCTTGGTAACATGTTCAACCAGTATGTTGCTGTTATACTATCCCTGAATTTTGTTATGCCATTTAGAGAGGTAAATCACTTAATTGCTTTGCTACTCAAGTTAATGGACACGACGAATTTGTTAAGCTTATTCATCTTGATTATTCTAAATTGTTTCTATGTCAATCCTAAAGAAATTTTCATTCGCTAGGCAATTATTCAAGTTTTCATTCAATTTTTTTTTCTGTGTCATGTTTCCTTTTCAAAGAGCAGTAGTATCGTACATGTTCGTTACGCTATGAAACTATTAGTTCCGTGTTGAATTGGACAACTTATGTGTAAAGTAAGGTAACTTTCTTATGAATGAGATGAACATATAACATAGCTTGAGCTCTTTGGTCGTGCATTTTTATAACACGGGTTTTTGTAAGAATGGTTTTCCTTAATTTCCATTGTATAAGAGTATCGAGAATAAACTTAAAGGGAGTGCCCCTATCGCTCTAACAATATTTGTATTTTCGCATATTTGACCATGCAGTGTTTTGTGTGTAAGGGCTACAAATATATCACTATTAGTTAGGGAGGAGATGGATTTCTATCTGTTATCATGGTATGCAATGAATACATAATATGTCTCTTGTTGTTTCTGGTTATTACTTGCTTAAAAACATATTTTGAGAACTTAATAAAACGTAAAAATGTGTATGATATTTATGAACATGTTTGATATTTTATGTTTGATTGTGTTCCTTAATGGAGAGATCTTGAAATTATGTGATCTTAATGTCTCACTTAAATTCAAAAAAGGGATATCAGGATCGAGATCTGTTAAAAAAAAGATAAGAAAAGGCACCAATAGGCCACTGAAAACAAGAGTTGAACCACACTACCACCTTACAAAAGTAGCCGTCAGGACATCAAGAAGGATAGTGGTAGCCATTGAATTTGTTTAGTTTTTCTTTTTCTATTATATGTAGAGAATAGTAGATTTTCTATGTATGTAGAGCTTGCTTTTCCATCAAACCCTTAAGCTATGGTTTCTTCTATTGTGAAATTGAACATAATATGCTCTTGGGTAACTATGATGATCTATACATATATTGGATGGACAGTACAATTTATATGGAAAGATCTAAAATAATTGGGCTACCAATGCCAAGGTGATTGTTTAGAAAAATTAGTGATACATGTACTAATACATTACCTTTCTATGCAGATATGAATGCGAGACTTTAACCAATGGATCCCTGTACGAATATAGTAGCTGAGATAGTTATAATTGTTCTCATGGTGGGGAGTGGTTGGGTGTTCACCCTCTCGTATGAATTGTTTGCTCAGGACATTACTTGGCTGACAATTATTGCTGTCTCATGATATG
Organism: Rubia occidens; assembly: GCA_032360425.1. Taxonomy (NCBI): domain Eukaryota; kingdom Viridiplantae; phylum Streptophyta; class Magnoliopsida; order Gentianales; family Rubiaceae; genus Rubia; species Rubia occidens. The sequence continues at coordinate 8,369 of JAUOBV010164226.1, read as the reverse complement.
TTGATCCATCTTTCGTCAGTTGTGATTGGATTTTTGTATAAGGAAAAGGAAGGAACTATACCTAATTTCGTCAATTCTCCAAAAACATCTTGAAGCTCAGTAAACTAATCGAATCACAGACTGAAGGGTTTGTCCACCCTGATCAGTATCTGTCTGCCATGCAATCAGTTGCTCCCATAAACACGTTCACCGCAATGTGAGACTTGCCTGTGATATTTCATTGAGATGGAGGAAGCCTGCATTATTCACCGGAGTTCTCCCAAGCACAGTTTAGTTAAGTTAAGTTGATGAGATAGTTGGGAGCTGAGTTTAAAAAAATTCTATTGTAGACGATGATTTGGTGTCCCGCATTGAGAGTCTTGGTTTAAAGCCTTGAAAATGTTCAATGATCAGCTTAGATACTTAAAAGGGTAGTTTTTTTGCTTTTCTTTCTTTGTGTGTCGATAGATTTGCGTTCCAAATGGGAGGATTGTTCTCGGAGGATAGATTGCACCAGTGATACTAGTGCTCTTAAGGATTTTTTTCACATATATATGTGATAAGAAAATAACATAGTTTAGTTGTTCATATAGCAGTTAGTTTTCAATATTTCCATGAAAGTTAGTTTTCAATATTTCCATGAAAGCTTTTGTAGTGATAAATTAGGCCTCAAGCTTCATACTTGAAAGAGTGATTATCCTAAATTAATTTTCTTTGTGGGGGTTGTTAGAAACTCACAAAGATTGTGATGGCAACGATTTGTTTGAGGGTTCGTGTTTTACAACCGCTATTGTCTCCACTTCATGACATTCATTTATGCGTTGTAGTTTGTACAACTGCTTAAATAATTCAATACGTGTTTCAGAACAGATATAATTATAATGTTAAGCTTCTTTCCAGGAAAGGGGAAATTAAACTCAACAATTATGTTCAAAATCGCCTAAGCTATTCACTATAACAATCGTATAACGTAATCAGGTGAACTACATATTTTTAGTGATTTATTAATTATCAATAATAGTACACCATATAAACCAATTAATTTATTAATTATCAATTATTAATAATAGTACACCATATTTTTAGTGATTTATTAATTATCAATAATAGTACACCATTAATTAATTATCATGTTCATGTTTTATCTATACCAATTATTTTCATTCTACTTCTAACTATGAACACTTTTATTATTTTCACCTAAAAAATAACCTTACAAAATATTTTATACTTTTATAAATATATTATTTATAATTAAAATCATACATCTGCAGTACGTGTGTTAAAAAATAATTAGACTAAAATTTATTTTATAGTTAATGATTAATTATAATTATATATTTCATATTTGTATTAGTATATTGTTTGTAATTGATAATAATTTTTATAGAAAATTTACTTTTTAATATTTTATATAAAAACCATATAATATTTTATTATTTATTAATAAATACTCCATCAATAATATTATATTTTAAATAAATAAAATAGTAATAAATATGATAAGTTATATTACACCGTGCATCACACAAGTGTTAACTAGTTTGTGTAAAAAAAACTTGTTTGTGAATAAAAACTATCACTACGTCTTTCTTCCTTATATGACATCACCACATCTTTCTTCCTTGTACGCCAAAACAGTTGTACCTTGTTTGTTTTGCTGATATCTCGTTTGATTTTTTTGTATCCTGGGCTAATTCTTTATGTTGGTATAATTTTTTGTTCTTATTTTCGCTGAAGCTTTAGCTCTTCAGGGTCTTATTAGTTTGATTTTGACCTTTTTGACTGTGTTGTATGCACCTAACCCCCCCCCCCAGCGGTAGTTCTTCTTTTATGTTGGGAGAGTCACCCTTGCTACAGTATCTCTTTCACCTGTCTCCTTGGGTCATTGCAGCTGTTTGTATCACGACCATGATCCTTGTAAAAGTTGCAATATTAATCCTTGGATATTTTATCCACTAGAGCTCTCGTGGGGATGGGTTATGTTAATAGCTCTATATCACTTTGCAAAATTTTTGGCCTGGATTTGGTTAGAGGTGTTTCAGTGAGAAAAGATTGATCTGGAGTTGGCTCTCTGTCCCTCGTGGGTGGAGCTACCCTTCCCGTCTTGATTCTATATCTTCCTAGAGGGGTGTCTTACTTCCTCTGTTCGGATGAATTTTTCCACTACTTTTTGGAGATCCCTTAGTTTGTCTGGCATGTCTACCGTAAGTATTTTGTTAAACTCATCGGATCTCATGCCATTTTTGAATGCCCCTAATGACATTTGGTGTCTGAGGTCCTCGACTTCTAGGTTTTTTCTGACGAAACGATCATGATAATCTTTGTTATTTTCTCTATTTTGTTTTGCGATGTTGATTAGGTCTGCAAATGTTTTGGTGAACTTTTTCTTCTGGTAGAATATTCCCATGAATTAATCCACTAATTAGCCCCATCTTCGTATGCTTTATCTGAGTAGGCTGGCAAACCAGACTTTCACGGTTCATGCAAGGAAAATTGGAAAGTCTTTGCAAACCAATTGGATGGACACATCGCGGAATCTCATGATGCTTTTATAAGAGTGTAAAAACTCCTTAGGTTCGACCATCCCATCGTAGCCTTTGAGTTAAGTTGGTAACTTAAACCCCTTTGGTATTGCAAAGTTCTGCAGGTCCTTTATCATTGGGGAGTGGTCTACTTCTTCTTCAGCATCATATTCTATGTCCTCCAGCTATTTTCCCTTATTTTCACTCTCTCTTTGATTCTCCTCTTATGCTTGCTTATCTTTGCCTTTATCCTTTATTCCCTCATGGAAATGATGAATTGCTTGAACATCTACTCTCGATTAGCTTCTAATAAGTCTGTAGAGGCTCACTTCTCAATAACTCTTGGTGAGGGGGGGGGTCCCCTTCCTCTCCTGAATCTTAGGTATCTTCAGTATCCATCAAGAAGGGTGTTTTTGGTGGGGGTGGCATGGAGGCGGTGCAGATTCCATTTCTTCTATATGCCGACTTGCCTGACTTCTAGTCACTATAATTCAGGGAGATTAAGTGACCTAGTATTTTGGTCCCCACAGTTGGCGCCACTGATGTGGTATGTACTCATGGAAAAACGATGACATTGTTGTCTAGATGGAAGCCCCTACAAAGTCTCCTAGAAAAAAATCCGAGGAGGAGCCTTAGATGCTTAATTAAGTTAGTAATTATCGACATACTAATATAATATTAGTTTTTTTCTTACCTTGGTTCTTCCATTTTGTTCCTTTTAGTCTAGTGGTTATTTCCCCTTATTTCTACTAGTTCGAGCCCACGTTTAGTAGGTCACTGACTTATCTGCTCTGCTGGTTGTTGTGATGTGTTCATGGAACTGCGACTCCTCTTGGCCCTGGGTGGTTGATTACTCATCCGCACTTGCGAGGTGATCTCTTTAGTCCACTAGTCATCTTCCTTTAGTTGTACCTTTTTCCAGCATGCCTACTTTCTCTTATACCATACGTGATGCACTAATCCTGTGTTTATTTCTTGCATCTTCTTAGGAAAAGAAGTAAGATGCTTACGAAGTATATATCACTAAGTTAGAGGATAATTGTCAAGAATTGAGTGTTATATGCAGATAACAGTGGGAAAAACTTGTGAGACATCTTCAACAGGAGAGGGAATGGAAAAGAGTGTTGAAGTCCACTATTGACGAATTACATTATAATGGTGGGATCTTGGACAAGACACTAGCCCATGTGGACAAGGCATATGAAAATCTAGGCATTGTGAGGAAGGAGTTGTCGTATGCTCAGGCTTCCGGTCTAGGGTGTGGAAGTATAAGTTTGACTCTCAGGTAGCATTGGACATGCAATTAGAAAAAGGCCAATAAGCTACTCGTTGACGAGAATCAGTGCTTGATTGCAGTCAAGCATGAAATTAGTCGTGGTACTGATGGCCCAACTTTGTCCTGAGGTGTGCAGGGTCTGCAGAGGTAATCGCATGCGGGTAGTTCGGTCTTGGTTCAAGCTTTCATTGATATACGTTCAAAGATATATGTATATATTGAGAAGCTTGAAGATTATAATGCCGCTTTGTGCAGATCCATTGATCAATGTCACAAAATTGTAGGACTGATGACTTTTCAACTTGATCATGAGGAGTACGGGACAATTAAGGATTGTAAGGCATATTATGAACAATTACTAGCTAGGCTATGACTGTTGAGCCGGCCCGAGAGGTCATCCCGCTTAAATGCATGAGGAATTATTGCTTACTAGTATCTTAGTAGCTGAAAAGTAGGTTGGTGATTGTAGGAATAGAAATATTGTACCTTAGTTCCCCACTTTAGGGGGGGTTGCCTAGGCTTTGTGCCTCTATCCTTTTGTATTAGCTTGCATTTGTAATGACATCGGGTTACAGTGGCTCCTAGTTCCATACTTTTTAGTGGTGGTGTGTTCCCTATGCACTTTAAGCGATCTGGCCTTACATGTTGTGATGGTCTGGGTAGTATCCTTGTGTAAGTTATTAGGTGGGGCATGACCGTTATTTTCATAACTAGAAGGTGATTTTCCATCTTAAATCCTGGGGTGGGGGGTTCACCCTTATTTTGCGAAGTAGCATGTGATTTTTCTACTTAAGTTGCAGGGTGAGGCATTTGCCCTTATTTTGTTAAGTTGCAGGTGATTTTCCAGCTTGACTCGCATGGTGGGGAATTTTCCCTTATTTGTAAAGTCACAGGTGATTTTCCTGCTTAAGGCACGGGTGTACAGTTGACAAGTGCTTTTCCTTCTTAAGTCTCAAGGGCATTTTCCCTTAATTGTCTACACAATGTGTTACCTCTAAAAAGACCTTTTCATTTATGTATGCATAAGCACGATCATTTTATGCTTTGAGCTCATAGGGTCCTTGGTCAACGAGGATACCAAGATCTGTGCACAATACGTCCATTTAGAAACCCTAGATTTACATGGGGTATTTCCTAAGGTTGGTTACGTGCCATGTATTTGGAATAGGTGTCTCGTCCATCTGGGACAGGCAGTAACTGTTGGATTTGTATGCCTCAACGACTTTGTATGGGCCTTCCCATGTTGGGCATAGCTTCCCAGCCTTTTCAACAACATCGACTTCGTTCTTCCTTAGGAAAATGTTTCCTACCATGAACGTAATTGTACGAAATTTGTCATTGTATGATTTTTTGATCTTCTATTAGTACTTGACTCTTTTTATGGTTGCGATTTATCAACACTCCTTGAGGATATTTATGTTTGCTCTAATCTCTTCTTGATTTCGTCTTTGTTATAGCAGATGGTTCTTGGGTTAGAGACCCCCACCACTACTAGGATAACTGCTTTATGAATAGATGCTAGACTGAAAGGTGTTCCCAGAAGTTGGGATTCTTAGTCTGGTTCGGTATGCCCAAAGGATGGTCGATAGTACTTCCACCAATCCCATTTGTTTCCATTCCAGTCCTTTTTGTATTCCCTGGACTATGGTCTTATTTGTGACCTCAACTTTCCCATTGGTTTGGGGGTGCGCTACTGAGGTGAATTTCTAACTTATGTTTAAATCTTGGCACCACTTACTGAAAGCTCCACTTGCGAATTGTGTCCTGTTATCCGCGATGATGGTCTTTGTTATGCCAAAGCAACATACCATGTTCTTCCAGGTGAATGATATTTCTACTTTTATTGTGATTTTGTTAAGGGGTTTTGCTTCTACCCATTTGGTAAAATATTCAACTGCGGCGAGGATGAATTTTCCTCCATCTGAGCCCACTGGAAAAGGTCTGTTCTCCATTTATCGAATGGACAAGCATTGTAAAATCTTGGCATCTCAGATTTGGATTTTCCATGGAACGTGGCCTTTCGTTGAAAGATGCTGCATTTATGAAAAAGTGTGACATCTTCATACAAGGTCGGCCAATAGTTTTTTCTTGGCCAGGGTTATTTTTCCTTGGTACGATCCACACCATCCCTCGTGCATGTCACTAAAAATGAGTGCCGAATCACGGGGTCCTATGTACCTGCGCCAGGGTGTGAGATACCCCTCTTTGTACAATATGTTGTTGGAATAATTGTTTGATCGGGCCTTGCGCTCAATTTTTCGTTCTTCTGTATTATCCATGGGTAAAGCACCATGCTAGAGGTATTTTATCATGTGTCCCATCCAACCTTGATCACCTTCCTATACTTTTGCCACTGTTGTGCTCTAAGTTGTTATTAGCTCCATGAGAACATTTTTATTTTTCTAAAGAGACTTGTATCCATAAGATACCAGTTTGCTTAATGCATCTGCTTTGGTGTTTTCTCAGTGATGGATGTGTGTAACTTTAAAGTAATAAAACCGGAGGATGCGTTGCCTTGTCTTGTTTAGGTACCTGATCAATTTCTGTTCCCTGACAGTATAATCCCCAAGCACCCGCTAGACGATTACTTGGAAGTCGCAATGGACCTGAACTCTTTGTATGCTCATTATTAACACTAATTTGATGCCATTGATGATTGCTTCATATTCGGCTTCTTTTCTTGTGAGCGAGAACTAGAAACAAAGCATACTTGTGTTCGTCTCCTTCTTGGCTGATTAGCTAGAGTTGTGCTCTGAAACCTTCCTTTGATTATGCACCATCAACAAAGAATGTCCATGCGCTCTAATCGACCTTCTCTTTTGCTTTAGTGTTGGTCTCTTTTCCATTAATTCCTCTACTGTGGGTCTAGTTTTTCCATCATATCTGCCAGGAAATTTGACAATGCTTGGCCTTTGAGTGTTGTTCTGGGGTGGACTATGAATTTATATTCTCCTAGCTCAATGTCCCAGTTTGTTATGCAGCTGGACGCCTCTAGTTTGAGGAGAATTCTTTTGATAGGTTGGTCCGTGTACACGATAATATGATCAGCTTAGAAATACGGTCAGATTCTCCTAGATGAGTGCATAAGTGTGAGGATCAGTTTCTCCAAAGCCGAGTAGTTCTTCTCAACTCCTAGGAGATTTAGGATGACTTAGTACGCGGGTACTTGGTGTTTAGGCTCTTGTCGTACTAGGACGGAGCTAACAACATGCATCGAGGCTGATATATATATAGGTAGAGGATATCTGCAAGCTTAGGGCTGATAGTTGTGGCAAATATTGTTGCTCTACTTTGAGTTCATCAGACTCCTTTTGGCCATTTGTTGTCCAGGAGAACTTTGATGCTTTCCGCAGTACGTAAAAAATGGTGTGTGTTTTTCTGCGACCTTGGAGACGATGAGACTGAGCATGACTAAGGAGTTGATGAGTATTTAAACTTATTTGACTGACTGGGGGTTGTAATGGTTGTATTGCTTGTATTTTTTTGGGGTTAGCTTCAATGCCTTTCGATGATATCCTGAATCCTAGGAACTTGTCAGGTCATACTCTGATTTGTGCATTTTTTAGGATTTAGCTTCATTCCGATGGAATGGAATGTGATCATTGTTTCTTCTTGGCCTTTTGGGAGTTCCTCGAGGGTTTTGCTTTAATGACCATGTCATCCACATAAATTTCTAAGTTGCGATTTAGTGAGAGAATACCTTGTCAACTGTCTGCTGATAGGTGGCTTTAGAATTTTTTAGTCCAAAGGGCATTTTATATTAGCAAAATCCTCCACAGTTGGTGATAAATGTTGTTTTTTCCGCGTCTTCTGGTTTCACTCTAATTTGGTGGCACCCTTTATATGCTTCGAAGGAGTCCATTGTTTCGTACCTTGAGATAGCTTCATACCTTGAGATAGCTTCGTACCTTGAGATAGCTTCAACCAGTTAGTCAATCTTAGGCAAGGGGTAGGAGTCCTTCGGGCAATATCTGTTGAGATCCATGAAGTCGACGCACATTCACCATCCTGCATCTACTTTTCTTACCATGAAAGGGTTAGCTAACCAGGTTGGGTATATGACTTCTCTGAGTATGCCGCCTGAACGAGTGTTTCTACTTGGGTCTCTATGGCCTTCTGTCTTTTTTTTTGTGAGAAGATTATCTGCTTCTGCTAGACCGGCTTGATAGATGGGTTTATATTTAGACGCTGTGTGGCAATGGATGGTTAAACATCTCCCATATCTTGTACTGACCAGGAAAATAAGGCTTGTATTTTTCAAGTGTTGATATCACCCTTGCCTTGACAGTTTCTGGCAGCCTCTTTCCTATCTTCACTTTTTTAGATTTATCATATTCGTTTAATTGGAATAACTTTGTGTCTTCGCCGAGGTCAACCCCCCTAATCATTGGTTCTCCTTGGTTAATTTAGTGTACTGTCGGTCGCAGTTTCCATTGTGTAGTGGGCTTCATCGCAATAGGCATGCAATTTCTTGCTTCAGGTTGGCCTCTCCTGATCATTGCTATACCTGTGTATTAAGGAATATGAATATTAGATTACAATATGAATATTCCTGTAATATTACTTGCAATTGTAATTAGATTAGAATT
>JAUOBV010164116.1:0-12306 GCA_032360425.1 Rubia occidens | reverse complement strand
CAACCCATTAAATTCAAGCTGGCTTTTAATTTGGTCCACCAAAAAATCGCTAATTTATATTTAACACCAGTACCCGCCACCGCCTGCTGCCGCCGATCTAGCGGCGGCGCTACAGTACCGTGAACAGTATCTGCTACAGTATCCGTGAACAGTATTCTTTTTAGAAAAATTCTACTTGAATTTAAATCAAATTATATCATCAAAAAATTAATTTGATTAAAACATGAACACGAATCTAAACACCATATTATGTAAATCTACTTCACATGTTGTTTAGATGAAACTAAAACATGCAAGATGCTCCGATACCACTGTTAGGAATTGATTAAATCTAATTTAGCGAAAGATTAATTATCTAATCCCGGATGTCATGCATGTATTTTATGCGAATCTATCTAATAGTTTAGATTACCTTTGAAGCGTGATTTACCGTCAAATTCGATCAACCACAGAGACGAGAATCCCAGATGTGATTCCTCTATATGTATCCACACAACACGATCGGACTGCCTACACCGCCATCAGTTTAGAACGTTGATCAGCAAGCAAAGACCCAGTATTTTTTCTTCTCTTTACGGTGAGGTTTTTTTTCTAAGAATGATTGGATTGGTTTCTGGTTTCTGCCGTCTGGAACGGTCAGGGTTCTAATAATCTGATACTAAACATTTATGTAAAAATATCTATTTATACAGAATGGTCATGAATCCAAGAAACCCTAATCCAAGTCAATCTGGGCCTAACCCAATTAGATTTAATGAGTTTTAAACTCAATTCTCATATAAATGTTATCTGGGCTCCTAGCTCAATAGTCATTTCTTTTATCCAATTTCATGTCTTGTGTGTGACCCTATAGGTTCAGTCATAATAAGTTGCAAACCCAGTATAATTTATGCTAGCTGATCGAAAGCGGTTTCCAGCTAAACATTCCGATCACTCAAAATAACTGAATTAATTATCTCCGTAATTAATCCTCCAACTATATATGAAAAATGCACATTGACCGAAGGACACTATTCCAACAATAATAAGAAGAATTAAGATATCGAGCCGGACAATCAAGATTATACGCCTGGCATTCATCAATGACTTGCAGGTACCAATATTGATGTTCTGTCGTTTATTTGCTTGTATCCATTGATAAGTGTCTTGATTTGTTATAAAAGCAATCACTTTGTTAAGTATAGAAATCAATGTAGCTTACACTTTGTCATTTTTCCAAACTTCTGTTCATGTCATAAGCGAAAAACCTTTGTTAGTATGCAAATTTTGATACATTTCTTGTTGCGTGAATACCTGATTTGCCTTAACCTAGCTGTTTCTGGAAAAAAATTCGTCTGCAGGAAGCACAATTTGATATGCCTGGCATTGTTCTCTTCAAACTCAAGCTGAGATACAAAGACAGGATGCCTAAATTGTCTTTTACAGGAAACTCAAACAAATGGATCACCAGCCTCCGAGTACGGTGTTTTGCAAACATAAGCACCTGGTGGTTCATAGCATTCAAGGATTTGATCTTGACTGCATTGAAGGGGTCTAAAACATACCTATCATTCGACTTCTTCGGAAAAGTACAGTTTGAGGAGCCTAATGTAACTCAATACTCGATGTCATATCCTGGAATCGTGGAGATTCAAAATTTCTACGTAAACAGTATACATGAAGGTCAGTTTTCTTCATCCTCCTTCCATGCAGCTTTGGACATCATCTTCTGGATCTTTCGTCCTCGGACCGTAACATTTAGGACTTGGGGTTTCTACGACAATGTCCACCAACGGTTACTGCATGGTTTTCTGATGCCCGCGAATGCCGCGACTGATGGCTGGATTCATCCTTCTAAATCTCACCGCAGCTGTGAGTGCTTGTGGAATGTGACTGGTATCGAGGTGTTCCGACCAGTTAAATCTCGGCACCAATTGAATACATCATTAACTTTTTATGTCTTCAAAGAGGAACGAGGTTTGGAGCTGTTACCTGAAGCCTCAGACTGCAACAAATATGTGGAGCTTTTGAAAGTTTATGAGAGGCAGGACATGGTCATTTCTGGGTTTAATTTGGAATGGAGGACTTGTGGCATGCATACTTTCAAGCAGCAAAGTGAAGTTCTATAGATTACTTCTGGTTAATTATGCTTTCTGATCAATAAAATAGTCAAATTCTGATTTTGTTTTTTGGTACTATTAAATTCCATCTTTCATTAGAGACTTGTATTGTTGGTGGATGTGTCCTTGAAGTTTTTTTTTTAAAACAATGTTGTTGAAGTTACCACTACTACAGGCCCCCCAAACCCCCCGGCACCTCTACCTGGGGTCTATGGCACCGGTATTTTGGACCCCCATCCGACTGATGCCTAAGTAGGGTGGTGTGAAAAATGTAGTTGCTCAGGCACCGGTATAAAATACCGGTGCTAATTTAAGATATACAGCAAAGGTAAGTACTAGTGGTGCTTTAAAAATGTAGCGGTGCTCATTTGCTGGTGCCAATAACGATGTAGAGGTGCTAACTAAGGATATAAATAACCGGTTTTCAATACCAGTGCCATTACAATGTGGTCGTGCTTTTCCCACACAATCAACACCGGTGGAAAGAAACCGTTGATTGAAAATTAATATCAGCACGGTTTTAGTTGCCGATATTGGGGTTTTAAAATCTGTGCTGAGGTGTAACAGTATCAGTTTCTTTCAGCACCGGTATGAAATGATTGCCGGTGCATGTTGTGGTAAATTTCCACATTTATAGCACCGATATTATTTGTGGAAAACCGGTGCTCGTTTTAATTTTCCTTTGCAATGCCCTATTTGAATTTATCATTGCTCATCCAGACCAAAACTCGGGAAAATACGACAGAAGAAACAATGAACAGCCAGCCAAGAAGATGTATTCTGCTAACTTGATTTGTACTAAGAAAGAAGAAATGAATTAATTAGGAACTGAAATTGTAAAAAAAATAGAAAATCCTTCCGCAAAGCATAAATAGGAAAAACTGTAAACATGTTTGACATTAATTTTCTACACTTGCTTATACTCGTCAATGTCCATGAAAGTCTTGCAAACTTTAGAATACTCGTCTACCCAAATCTAACACCAGCTATCGGCTACAACTGCTATCTCCTTGGCATTGTATGCTCCTTACTTTGAGGGAAATATTTGTTGTGTTAAAAAAAGATGATTAACTTTGTGAAAGTATTTTATAAATAATAATTAGAAATGGGTAATTTGAAACATGTCGACTAACCTCGAGGATATCTAGAAAGGTAATCTTCAGCACCAGCTCTTCCATGAAGAGGAAGACGTAGTATCCACATTCCCAACCACTCAATTGAGTTCAGTACTACACATTAAAAAATTGAGTTAAACGCAATTGTACTAAATAAAGTAAGAAATGAATGGAATGTTGGAGTGAATGACTTACATCGATGTTTGTGATTTTTCCATGTATAATCTGGAGGCGGCTCCATCTTCATCTTTTACCTTTGATACTCGCATGAAATCCTAGTAATTATGATTCACTTTTAATGGTTAGGAAAATCATATTGTGAGAAGTTAAAATAAATACGAAGAGAGGAATGAATGTACTTGGCAATGATTTTGTTTTAACTTATGTTTTTCGGTTTGATTCCTCCAGTGAGCTGGTCAAGTGTGAAAACTTCTTGAAGATCCAATGATATCTAAATTATATGTCTAAATTATATGTCTACCAGACTGATCGTTTATACTTTTACAAATTGAAGATCCAATAAAATTGTAAGGGCAAAATACATTTCTAACCCTAACTTTTGACTGAGAGTGCCAACACCTTGCAATCTTAGAAAGTGTAAATATAACCCTAAATCATTATTAAATGCGCCAATCTAACCCAAATTGTTGGTCGAATTGTGCCGATATACCCAAACTACCCAATTCCGGCATTGACCAAATGAATTTAGGCATGACCAGAAATTGAAATGACAAAAATACCCATAGAGAAAAGCTGAAAAATTAATACCATTAAAACCCGCCGTGCTTCGCCGCTGCTGCCGTGCTCCAGAAAGTTCTTCAAGAGCAGCAGAAATGCTAGCAACAAATCAATCTCAATGTCCGACATCGAGTTCGAGAGCTTTCACTCCCCGATAAAGTCTGAGTCGCCCTTCCACTTTGACGACCCCGTTTTTCGACAAGCCACCACCTACAAAAAAAATCCAAGCATATTTTCCCTGTCATCAACAAGTACTTCTCTCCCAAGAAGCCTTGGAGTTCCCCATCGCCGCCATCGGAAATCTCACCACACCATCACCGCCACAACTCCCTACGTCGTCCCATCGTTTCCACCCCACCACCCCCAAGCCCTAGCTCGCGCGCACAACCACCGAACATAACCCTCGAATCCACCCCCGCTCCTCGTCTTCGTAACCCGATGGTAGTTCACCACACCCGATTCACCACCCCCGAACCCTAACTCACTGCACAACCACCGATTTACCCCCACTGGTGAGGAAGAAGAAGGCGGAGGAACTTCGTAGATTTAAGAAGAAGACAACGACGGAGGAACTTGATAAGAAGAAGAAAATGACGACAGACTTATTTTAAGAAGAAGAATATCAAAAGGAAAATGATGGCATAATTAAATTAAGAAGAAAAAAAGAATCTTTGAGAAGAAGACAAAGACGGAAAACTTTTTTTCCTTTTAGTTTTTTAAGTCAAGGGAAAATTTGTCTTTTCACCAAAATCCACCCAAATTAATGTTAGCTAAAAAGTCAGCCAAGTCGAGGGTTAGATTGGCACTTTCTGAGATTGCAGGGTTATATTGGAACTTTCAGCCAAAAGGTAGAGCTATTTCAGTGCTTAACTCATATTCCAATATCGCCATCGGGATATTGAATCACTTCCTGTGAAAATCACGACTAATTGGCAAAGAGGAGTGTATCAGCATCAATACTTCGCTAAACAGGGATTTTCAAGAACTGTAACACCATTTGATCTAAAACACGATCTATGTTGTCTGAGTTGTAAGCAAATATCTGAACTCATCCAAATTAATGGAAACTGTAATACAAAAACACAAACTAAAATTGCAAAAACACAATCAGTAGAGAAAAACTGTCAAAGTTAGCTTCTATTTTCATAGGGTCAAATTGAAGTCAGTAGTGACGTGGATGAAAATGAGAGTGACACTGTCAAAGTGAGCTTCCATTTTTAGAGGGTCAAATTGAAATTCTACCTCTTAATTATTCGAATTTGCTCTAATATAATACTAATTATATATTTTGTTGAATATTATGTTTATAACATTAATTGTTAAATATTATAAAAAATAGTAATTGGAGCTCTACAAATTTGGAGTTCTATTGGAAGAAATGATGAAGTGCAAGGTAACGATGAGGAAAATAATTCTATGAACGAGAGTGATTGAGAGAAGTAATAATTAATGGTTGTATATCTTCCCAGCATCATGTTGTAATCATTACACATTTTTATTTTAGATTATTATTCAACAAATGACAACAAAGAATCCAAATAAATATTTGTTTATTAGTTTTTATTATTTCAAGTGCTGGTTTATTGAACTAAATTTAATTTAGAGTAAAGTGCTAAAATAACCCTATGTTTAGATAGAAAGTACCAATCTAACCCAGACAACCTGAAATTGACCAGAATTCAATAAACTGACCATTATATCCATGTTAGAAAAAAAAATTAAAATTCAAAAAACTTGAAAGATATATATTACCCTCAGTATCTATTAACAAAATATTTTCTATTTTTTCCTCTTTCCTTTTTCCCAAATTTTTTTTCTACCAAACCCCATCTCCTGGTCGTCCCTCGTCCCACCACCCTTGTCCCGCCACCCTCTTCTTCTTCTCCGCCACTCACATTCTTCTTCCCAGCGATTCCCACTTCTTCTTCTTCTTCTTCTTCTTCTCCGGCGCGACCAGGAACAGAGTTTCGGATGCTCCATCTTATTCTTCCCAGTGGCGACATACTGATGGGTTTGGTGATGGGACGATGCGGTGTACCCTCTTCTTCTTCAACACTGGATCTGGCTCAGGGTGGGTGGTTGTAGTGGTAGGTGGGCTAGGGCGGCTCGGGGCGTGTAGGTTGTGGTGATGGGGGCGGGATAGGTGTGGAATGATGGTGGCAGATTTGGGGGATGGGGATGGGGTGGGAATGATGGTGAATCAGTGGTGAATCGGGTTGTGTGGCAATGAATTGGGTTTGGTGGTGTGGTGAATTAGCGGTAGGGGGAATTGAATAATGTGGTACTGAGTAGTGGCGTGGTCAAAGCAAACATCGGGGGTGGTGGAGGCGGAGCAACGGCGGTGGTGGCGAAGCAACGACAAAGCAGCTGAATCCTTTCCAATCAAACCATGGGCAACATCAGCAAGAGATAGAATGGTCATGAAATTTATAGATTTAAGTACAGAGGTATTTTTGTCTTTTTAGATTTAATTGACGTCTGAATTCGTTCCGTCAATGCCACAATAGTGTAATTTAGTATATCAGTACAATTATTCAAAATCTTAGGGTTAGTTTCGCATTTTCAAATTTTATAGGGTTAAATTGGCACTTTCAGAATAAAATAAGATTTGATTTTATATTTTTCCTTTTATTGATGTTGTGTTCAGTTTATTAGCTCCGATTTTAATTATTAGTGTTGAGTATAGTTTATTCTTACTGAAATGGGATGAAATTAAACCCAACTAGACAGGATAAGTCAAACCATCAATATTTCGTGCTTGCTAATTTAACACTAGAAACATTAGCAAGAATACAAAAGGAAAAAATTTAATATAACTATTCAGAGATTATTTTAATTTTTAAATAAAAATATTTAGTGAAGTATAAAATATTACTATTTAGATAATGGTCTGACTATTCATGTTTAGAAGTTAGAAAGTAATGATTATCTACTTTACACCCTTAAAAGTAGGGTAAGTAATATACATTAATTTCAGAAAAAGTGGGCAAGGTGGGCGTATATAGCAAGTGGGGTGGTGCAAATAGAACCACCCTATTCATGATTTTGTTATGATTTTGTGAGATTTTTCATTTCCCTATGAATATTTTTCTACGTCCTATGAATATTCTACGTCCTATGAATATTTTTATATGATTTGTATTTCTTAGTCATGTATGATTTATGTCATGTTATTCTTTATGATGCAGCTATAATTCTATGAATGAGTATGATATCGTGCTAGGCTAAAATTCAATCCTGGGAGTGTTAGATGAGGTCTATTTTAGGCTCGAGTGGACCAGAGAGATGAGTTCATTCATGCTACCATAAGAGTAATGACCCGATTGTTAGATGCTAATTTAAATTGGCTAGTTGTATGAGTGATTGCATGTTAGGAGCGCTAGATTGATTAGTAACGAGGGGAAATTCTTGCCTTACCCCAATAGATAAGCATGCTAGTTTGTAGCTACTAGGATTGTGGAAATCCTAGAGTCATCACGAGGTACCAATTACTTTGCCTCTCTAGGCCTAACGTTGGTGCTCATAGTTGAGTGCCTGGGACATATTTTCCTCGCTCTCGTATCTTATGGTTGCAACCTATGCATGGCTGAGATCCTTTAAGCGGGGGCGTTTTAGCATTGGGAATGAGATGATGGTGTATTATTTGCGATATCACAAGGGATCGGCGTGCATTCCATAATTACGAAGGCAGTGAGATGGTTCATAAGGGGAGACAAACCTTTGTGTGATAGACACAAAGAATAGATTTATATGGTTATATATGATATAATCGAGGATTAAAGTCATTAATTGGTCATGTTATGCAAATACCCCCAAGACTAATTAATCATAGTTTTAATCTCATTGTTTGAATGCTTAGAAGTTTTTTGGACACAAACCCCCCCAATAACCTGTTTAAAGAACTATCTATTCTCGATACCGAATCACAGTGGCGCCCGATTATGGGTTTGTGTAATTCTAACTTTTGAATCTAATATCTCTGCGGACGACCCTGGACTTGACACTAGCTACTTTGTTGTAGTTAGCAGTGAGTAAAGGAACAATAATTACAAATTTCTATCTTTGAAATGCATCTCGTTGGTTAAGCCCTCCTGTAATGTTTTAAATGACTCCGCGGGATGTGGGTACACTACTGATTGGTTAAATTCTGAACCAATTTTATATTTGAAAAATTACCCTACATTCTTGGTCCACTAACAACGACTTCCCAAAAAAGAGGTAAATTTAAAATTTAAAATGCAATATACTTTATCATTTTCATCCATATATCCAAGGCATACTCCACTGCTAATATCTTACGATCACTTCGTAAAAAATACATCCAATAACCATTCTACCATGGTTTTTTTAAATCTTTTTCCTACGTTTCAAAACGAATTATGATAACTTTGTACACAATAACCCCTTGGATAGGGAGAATTATGGTATACACCTCCCCTAACCATATGAAGCCCATATTAAAGGTAATATATCAAGCCTAGTGAAAAAGACAAAAAAAGTAACCGTGCCAAACCTTTCTTAAACTTGCCAAGTTAAAGGCAAAAATAACACAGTGTCTTTAGCGAACCCTATCAGCGAACCTAAAAATGAAAATGGTGCTAACCCATGACCATGTCACCAAAACTACCATTTAGGAACATGGTCCATTATTATCAATGATTATGTTAAATATTAGCTACATATAGAAGTAATGGCATTTTCTAGATATTATTCATACACCGATCATATATAGACTTAGGCATCAGAGGTGGATCTTGGGGATTTCCCCGGGACCCCTAATCTACAGGTTTCATAAAGTTACCATGGAACATTGCAATGGTTCCATATATTATGTTGATCCAGAAGAAATTCCCCACATCGAACAACTATTATCTTGGGCTTTTAGCCCATAATTGTGTGTATGCAGGTAGGTAACATTTTGACTAACGCTGCTCGATGTGCTGTGAATATGCGGACCAGGTCAAAGAGTTTAAGGGAAGTTGGGGCTCTTTGAATCATAGATTGAGTAGAGGGTGGTGATGATTAGGAATGAATTGGAAATAGATTTGGCGATGTTGCAAGCCCTTTGTGAGGAGAATAATGCTGCCAACTTTGATCTATATGGTAAGCCTAGAGCTCTGAAAGAAGGTGGTCATTCATATCATGGTTATCCTCGTGTTCCGGTTATAAGCTTATGGGGACATAGGATTTTCAAATATTTCTGAGGGATATGCATAAAGATGGATAAGGTTGAGAGGTATGAGGCTATGGCTCGAATTCACGAGAATAATCTTGAGTTGGATATAGCTGGTTTGGGTAAGGGGTATATACTAGAGGAGACACTAGAAAATGCCAATCGTAGAGTGGACGAGGGTCTGGTAGAGATGGTGAAGGGATAGGGTGTCGCATTTTGATTAGTTATAGAGTTAGCTAGGATATCGTCATTGCTTTCTTTGGTAAAGTTAGATATCGTGAGATTAACCATGGTGTAGCTATTATCGATTCTGGTCAGATTAGTGGTGAGTTACTGGCTGGCAATAAAGGCGAGGCCTATGGTGCAAGTGTTAATGTTGTGGGCGAGAGATGGGTGGTGCCTCGTAACCCTATCAGTTAAGGCGAGATGCCTAGTCCTAAGGTAGGCTAGATATGTTTATGTACTAGCAATTTGTGTACACCTTATTCTGTATAATGACATCTCATTAGTTCTTCAGATGATGCGCCTCGTGTTGTAATGATGTACGTATTATCTCCCCCCTTCCCCAATTATTTTAAAAGGTGTTTGTATGATTTGTAGGAGGATTCTATAGGGTCTTCCGCCTGATGTTTTTCGTCAAGGTGTGTTAGGTGTTGATGATATGGATTTGGCTGTTGGATTTCCTCAAAACTTTAGGGTTTGGGATGATTATGGTTGGTTGGGTCACAAAGCTAGCTATCCTAGTAGTTCTACAAGTGATAATCTAACAAAAGCTGCGAAAGATTGTATACAAGATCTGCATAAAGTCCATAAATATCTTAATGGTTTGCAGTTTTCATCGCAAGTTAAGTAATGGCTAATAAATATAGGGGGACGTATTAAGGCAGTGATGTTACAGTTTACTGAGTTTGAGCTGGGGTTAAAGGCGGGCACATAGAAAAATCTTGCATAAGTGAATGAGTATGAAATTCATATGTTTGAGCAAGAATTTCAGATTTGAAGCTTAAAGACGGAATGTATTGATATTATGCCTGAAGAAGGGGAATGAAGGATGTTTTTAGTGTAAAAGCTCCAAGAAGATGAACAGAAAGGAAATATAATTTTGAAACAAGCTGGTTAGGTAGGTCTCCTGTTAGATGAGAGAGATAGATTAAAAGTTGAATGTCGCTGGTTAATAGGCAATGGATGGGGCGGTATGATGAGGAATGTGATTTTTCAGTTTGACTCTTAACAAAGTATGAGAGGCTAGAAGGATAGGTTGAACCAGGGGAACTACGTTGTTTTCAGAAAAAGGAAAGATGTTGAGAACTTGGAGCTTTATTGAAGAAGTAGCATGATGTAAACGGGTCCCTTCGCACAAAAATTTGTAATATTCCATGTACTAGACCTAGCATTATTAAAGAGGGTTGGAAGGCTCATACTCTCTATATGGAGAAGCAAGTGAAGGATTTAAATAAGACCTAAAGACTGAAGCTTGGTCATTTGGGTTGTGGGCCTATTGTCAATCACAAATCTTATTACGTGAATCATGTGTGACACATTGAGGCTGCAGGCGCTACATTAGATGTTGTGTATTTACTCATGCGATGAAAACTAGAGAAATACTCGAGGGGGATGAAGTTTTGGGGAATGTCTTAGTTTTTGGGTACCTAGCGGTTCCTACGGTTGTGTCTTGTACCTCCGATCTAGTTAGAGGCATTAATGTTTTATGGTATGTTGATTTAATAAGATTTTTACAAGTATATCTTTCTACAAGGTATTTTTGCCAACTTTGTTAGGGCTCTTGTAGCCAAACTATGATATGGGGTGCTAGTGTGGATGATCTAACATGAGGGACTGTGGATGCTACGTTATATGTCTTAATGTTTTGGGGTTCAGGGATGTGTTTTGAGTGAGGATGGTGGTTATTTATTGCGAGGATCCTCCCAGATTGTTGTCCGCAATTGTGTAAGGCTTGTAGTACAGGTTATGCGTCATGACAAGAAAATGGGGTGGGCGTCAACTTATGTCGCAAGGATGATGATTTACAAGGTGTATGCCAAGTTATGGGTACCTGCACCGCTCTTGTCATGGGTTTCTTTGGATTCTGTACTGAGCGAAGCCACTGGTGATTTTACCACTTGTGTCGTATCCAGTTAGGGAGTGTATAGGTGTAGTTGCATTGTTTTTTCAAAGTGGGTGGGACATTTGGGGGACTATCACTCAGTTTCACTTTGTAGGCTTAGACGATATGGATTATATGGTCTTGGGCTTGGCAATTTGTTGGTATAATGGATAAATTAGCCACTTGGACAAGATGTATTCCTTTTCCCTAGGCTGAATAAGCACTAAGTCAGTTATTTATAGACGGGTGAATATAGCTTTTTAGATATTCTCATAATGGTAGACTACGTTTCCTATGCCTGTCGGTATACACCTCTCCAAACCAATCAAAATTTAGCCTAAAAGTAACACCTCGCAACAACGAACCAAGATAACGAACACAAAAGATCAGCTCACATAACGTAAGGAGCACCTCACCCCGGGAGGAAAGATGATAAATGCCCATAATCGCCTTAGCAAGACTACAATTTATTTATAATAAGAATAAAGCGGACCATAAACCATGATGACACAACTCATCGACTATAAATGGAAATTGAAAACAGTGAGAAAGGTAATGGCAT
Organism: Rubia occidens; assembly: GCA_032360425.1. Taxonomy (NCBI): domain Eukaryota; kingdom Viridiplantae; phylum Streptophyta; class Magnoliopsida; order Gentianales; family Rubiaceae; genus Rubia; species Rubia occidens. The sequence continues at coordinate 515 of JAUOBV010164116.1, read as the reverse complement.
TTTCTCACACAAAAACCCTTACTCAAATATGACTTGTGCGTTAGATACTAATCTGACGAACTTCCCGGGACCTTATTTGTAGAGACACCGGATGATCGAGCTAACCAGCGTTGATATTGGAGCGTTGTCTTAAGACACACATTAAAACAAAAGATCAAAACAATAGACCGCAATTTTTAATCTATTAGATTACATTGAGGAATGTTACACCGCTCCAAACAAAAAACATATTACAAAAGATATAGTAATACAACAAGAAACATCTCCTATTACTTTGCCTTTTTTACCTCGGTTTTTGCCTTAGGTCAAATAACCAAAATAAAATTTTCTTTTTACCTCAGTTAATTTTTTTTGTAGTAAAATAAACTCCCTCCGTCCCAGAGAAATTGGCACACTTCTATTTTCGTCCGTCCCACAGAAATTGGCACACTTCAATTTTTACCTAAAGTGGCAATAAATGAGCTTATACTTTTACTATATTATCCCTCAAAAGTTGATTAAATCTACTAGTCAAC
>JAUOBV010164009.1:0-12308 GCA_032360425.1 Rubia occidens | reverse complement strand
AAATCATTTTACATTATTAATTTCATTTCGGAAAAAAAAGGATAGAAATCCAAATTTTTCATTGTTACTTTTAGTCATCGATACACACTAGAAATAGGATTCATGAATGTCATGGGCTGTGTCTGGGTGTGATTATTGAAGGAATGAAAACTGAAGACACATGTAAGGATATATGGAAATTTAATTATAATCCTGAAACTAATCCCGATCATTCTTCAACTTCTGATCGCAAGTGGTCTATAATCAGAAAAGGAGTAGTGGAAGGTATCATTAATGGAATTATTGATGAATTGTTGAAGAAGAAGGTTGACGATGTACTTCAGAATATAAAGTCCTATATTTAAATTGACCTCCATTTATTTTGCACATAATTATTTAACACGTTCATGTGTGTTGAGTATTTGGCATATGTAATTCCGCATGTGCCTGGCACAAAACCGTTTGTTATAGTTTGAAATCCATTGTGTAATTCCTCACTTTGTTTACAAAACCTTAGAAGATACACTATACTTGATTCTTCAATCTATATTCAGCCGACCACCACAATAACTAAGGCTAGATGGGGCTGGCTATGAATGATAGAAAGTTCATGGTTTATTGTTCTAAAATGGAGGAGGGTGACAAATGCATACTTTCTGATGTACTAAACTTGATGTAAATGAAGTTTCCTTTGAACTACTTTGGGTATCTTTTATCAACAGTTTGGTGGGGAAAAGGATATTGTGAATCTCTGATTGGGAAAATCATGAACATAATACAGAACTGGAGGTAAAAAAATCTATCTTATGCTGCAAAGTTGCATTTGATAAATAGAGTGTTAATGAGCTTACCAGGTTACTGATGCAGTGTACTTAGTCTACCTGAGAGTGTTCATAAAAAGATTTAAAAAATATTGATTTGCACCCCGCATGGTCGTTATCTTGCGGGAGAATTAACCCGCAAAGTGCAAGATGAAAAGATAAATTTATATGTTGCTCCCGTATGCTCACTACCAACTACTAGAAAGTGGTTAGCAGTAGGTCCGGGTTGTCCACAGAGACACTAGAATTTAAGAGTTAATTAGACATAACTCACAATTGGGCGTCACTCTGATTGTGTGCTAGGAATAGCTAATGTTACAAACATAAGATTTGGGGGGTTTTATCTAACGACTACTAATCATGCAAATAGGGGTATTAAACTATATTAAACTAGGTTTGGGGAATATTTGCGTAACATGACCAATGAATGACTTTAATCCTAGATACTTTGATCCTAGATTCTATCACATATAAGATATATAAATCCATCATGTTCCTATGTAACATAGTGTGGAGGTCGCTTAACATTCCCAATATCTGACACACAAAGGTTGGTTTTCTACTTTATGAAGCTACCACACCGCCTTTGTAATTAGTGATGGCCCTTCAATTGCACTTTTTGATACCATGATTCCTTCCCCATAAATATCACTCCCAATTCTAATGCGTCCCCCGCTTAAAGGAGAAATACCTTGCGTAGGCGACCAGCGTTATATATAAGAGTGAGGAAAATATTTTCCGGGAACTCCACCATGGACACCAATCCCTAGGCCTAGAGAGGCAAAGAAGTTTGTGTCTCTTGATGACTCTAGGGTTGACATGAATCTAGTCGCTACACCACAACCCTAGTCGTTACAAACATTGATGCTCATCTATCGAGGTAAGCCTAGGATTTCCTCTAGTTAAGGATTAGTCAAGTGTCGTAACATGTAATCAATCACACAAATAGCCAATTAGAGTTAGATTCTAACGATAGGGACGGCATTCGCAAGGTTGCATGAATGCAATCATCTATCCGGTACTCATTGAACCTTCAATTAACCTTAATCTACACTCCTAATATAGTAATCAAGCCTAGCTTGATATTACACTACACATGGATATTTGGGTGCATCATAAAACATGACAACATAAATCTTACTAGAACTGAAAGAATAAATCACACATTGATATTCATAGAGCATAAAAATAGGGAAATCTAAGAATCTCACAAAATCATCATCTAGTCATTAATACAAAATATCCCCCAAGAAATAAACTACTCCATGGAGATTGAAACCAATATAATCATTGCATTAAATGCCATAGGCGTAAACTAGGAATAAAAACTGAGAAGAAAAGAGTTAGCCTCTTTCTCTCTCTACCTACTCTTAAAAACTAAAAAGGACTAATGCTTACCATTACTTGTTAAACCTTAGTAGACTAGTGCCTCTTTATATATTAGGTGTAAATGAGCCTTATAAAAGCCCAAAATAAGGGAGAAACCCTAGGTTGGCATGGGTCGTGTAAAAGTGCACGGCCTGCACCACATGGCCCATGCAAAAATTCACGGGCCACGAACCAGAGGTGGATCTCGGCCAAACCGAGCAGCACGGATCGTGCTAAAGCACTCAGGCTACAAACTGAAGAGTACTTTTGGCATTCTGAGCTATGCGCCCAGTGCAAAAGAACGCTACCTTCCGTCTGGAGTTTTCGCCTTCAGCTTCTGATGGTGCAGCCTTGCAATAGGCTATGAACCGCGTTCTGGAAGGCCAGGTCTTCACCATTTGGAAGCACGGGCCATGCAAAAGTACACGGCCCGCACCGGGACTTAACTTCAACCTAATGTTTGGAATGGGCTATATAAATGTACACGGGTCATGCTAGTCTGAACTTCCTTCCAGACTTTGACTATTTTTCTTCGGTGCATCCCATCTATTACCACGTTTAAACTCGTGGCCTTCGGTCTACTATCATTCTTTCGAATGGCCTTCAACTATCTACTACCATTCTCACTAATGGTCTTCACTTAGCTACTCCTAAGTGCTTATGAGAAATCTACAAATAAGCTTTAAAAATAGAATCTAAATGCTCGTAAGGACATAGAATCCATTTTTTTATAATCTACAAAACAAGGGATTTAGATAAGAAAACCAACAATGGTCATCTAAACCCCTTGTAATGTAACCCCACTTAAACCAAGCAATCTACCATACAAAAGCTACTAAAAGATATGCTAAATGCAATAGAAACACATGCTTCTAGAGTCTCATGAGATATGCACATCTTACTTATGGAAAAGAGATGAAGGTAAAAGAAGTTTCTCTGCAGCTGCTTGAGGATCAATCTACAACAGTAAGAAAAGTGGGGGAATGAGAGTCGGGGATTCAAGGATCTGTAATAAAACTGCTCTCTTCAAACATTTATAGGATATCTGTAAGAAGTAAAATGTATTATGGGTAAAGTGGATTAGTTCATATTATCTAAAAGGTAAAAACCCATAGTTGGCCTTGGACGATCGTAATGAAGCTGAAGTTCCAAGTTTTAAATGGTTTATTTGGCTGTACGAAAAGAGATGGGAATATTAATTTAGTTGTTGTATATGATATATTGAAGGGGCTTGTGGAGTGCAGGTACAAAGAAAAAAAAAGTCTGGAGTAGATTTGTTCAACCTAAGCACAGGTTTTTCATATGGCTTCTCGTGAATGATAAACTGCTAACAAAAGAAAGCCTTATTAGTTTTGGGATTGTAAATAAGCTGGAGGTGTGTAGTTTTTGTGATCAAAGGGAGCATGCACAACATTTATTCACTGCTTGCAGGTATGGAAATGAAATGATGAGCTGACTAAAAGTGTTGGTGCCAAAAATTATATGAACGGAAAAATAGTTCTATTTCAAATGGCTGGGAGGAAAAAGAAAATGAAATTTGTGATGTTGGTAGAAGGTTTTTATAACCTATAGCTTGAAAGAAACAGGAGAATATTCATTGGAGGAGATCTGAAAAAAGAAACACTTGTTTTTCAAATTCAAACGGAGGAAAATTGAAGGATGAAGGCAAAGAAAAGTAAATAGACTTGTAGTTTAGAAGTTATGTTTTAGTAAAAGGTTTTGTAGTAGACTTAGAGTGATAGTCTAAATTTTGTAAGTTTTGTTCTTGTATAATTCAATAGAAAATTTTCATACCAAAAAAATAATAATTCACTTCTAAAAAATTCTTACCACAACATATATTCACTTCTTGCAAATACAGAAATGAACTGATGAGCGGACTAAAAGTGTTGGTGCTAAAAATTATGAGTGAAATGAATAATAGCTCTATTTCAAATGGTTGGGAGGAAAAAGAAAATGAATTTCATGTTGTTGGTAGCGAGTTTGTATAACCTATGGCTTGAAAGGAACGGGAGAGTATTCATTGGAGGAGATCTGGAAGTAGAAACACTTGCTTTTCAAATTCAAACGGAGGAAAATTGAAGGATGAAGGCAAAGAAAAGTAAATAGACTTGTAGTTAAGAAGTTATGTTTTAGTAAAAGGTTTTGTAATAGATTTAGAGTGATGGTCTAAATTTTTTAAGTTTTGTTCTTGTACGACTCAATAGAAAATTTTCTTACCAAACAAAAATAAAAATTCACTTCTAATCGTATCTTTTTTCATGAAAGTGCCATTATAATCCTGCAAAATCAAAAGTGTCCAAACCCTAATGATGAATATGTTTCCACCGATAGAAGCCTCTCTTAGTGATCCCTGAATCGCGTCCGACCTGCAAGACAATACCCCCGGGGGTCCGGGGGTAAACACTCTGATGCTTAAGTTAGTATAAGTGTTGTATTGAGAGTGTATTGAATGGTCTAAAGGCTTACCAGGCCTATGTATTTATAGTGAGGAGGAGAACCCGACATTCTTTAGGGTTTGATCTCCTTTTCCTTATCGGATACAAGTATGTATAGTAATTCAAGTATAATTGGTATACTGAGATAGCTTCCTTGTAGGAATCAATAATATCCTTAATTAGGATTGGATCACGCGTCCCTTTATGGGCCTCGAGTTGGACCTTAGACGTTACCTTAAGCTTGAAGCTCGCGGGCCTCAAAGGGGCGAGGCCCAGGTATCATCAGTATACTTGTAAGTGATCATCTACGATATACTCTATACCACGTATTAACGCTTTTCCAAAATTAATTTATGGAATTTTATTTTTATTTTTAAATAAAACCCAGAATATGTAATTCTGCTTGATTCTATGTGGTGAAAATTATCATAACGCCCATCGTAAGGGTATTAATGGAATACTAATAAAAATGATCATACACTACCTCTTCGTGCATCCCTCTTAGACTGTAAGCATAATATTCACATAAAATATTTGTCCTTATGTTCGGGTGCTGAGATTTAAAGCGTAGGGTACATCAAGGAGTTTGGGCCACAGCGTAATTTCCCAAAAGTATCGTCAAATACTTCTGTGAAGAATTTGGGCCCTTCCATCAACCCATTGATGCCTAAATTGGAACAACGTGGTCTTGACAGTGTGAATTACATAGGTGTATCTCAAATTTTACCTTCTGACGTCTCCCACTTTATCGGGGGGACCTAATTGCAAAAGGTAAAATTTTACTTGTTGTGCCAAAATTGATTCCGATTGCCCCGGAAGGGACCTTTGCCATCTTTAGTCAAACTGCTAATCCCCGAGAGTGATAAAGAAGTTTTTTTCATTCAAGAAGCTTGTTTTATTATCCTTCACATACTTAGAAGTAGCTATCTACGATTTACTCTGAACCACGTACTAGCGCTTTCAAAAACTGATGGACTTAATTTCATACTCTTTTTATTTCATAAAAAACCAAGAAAATGTAATGCCATGCGATTTTATGTGGTGGAAATTATCATTCTCATAAGGCCCATCGTAAGGGTATAGATGAAATACTAATTAAAATGATCATACACTAACTCCCGGTGCATCTCTCTTAGATTGTAAGCATAATCTCCACGTCAAATATTTGTCTTTATGTTCGGGTGCTGAGTTCTGTAGCCTAGGGTACATTAAAGAAAGTTTAGGCCTTCTGAAAAGTGTCTTCAAATCCATGTGAAGATTCCGGTTGCGCCAAAATCGATTTTGATTGTCCTGGAAGGTACCTTCCCAAGTCAAAATTCTAATGCCCAAGAGTGGTAAATAAGCAGGATTGATCCCACAGAGACTTCCACAAGTTCGTCTGAATTGTATTTAGGTTTATCTTCTTCATTTGTAGTAAGCATTTAAGGCTATTGAATCAATCACACACTACCTCCCCATGCCTCATTCTTACAAAGTACGCATAATCTTGACATCAAACATTTTTCCTTATGTTCGGGCATAATTTCTAAAGTGTAGGTTCATTCAAGGAAGTTTGGGCCATAGCGTAATTTTTGAATTTTTTTATCAAATAAAACCTGTGAAGATTTTGGGCTCTTCCATTGAACCATTGATGCCCAAATCAGAAAAACATAGTCGGGAAAATGTATATGACATAGGTTTATCACTAATTTCACCATTTTCTTGAAGAGACCTAATTACAAAATGTAAAACTTTGGCAGGTTGAGCCAAAATCGATTATGATTGTCTCAGAAGTGACCTTGTCTATCCCCGGTCAAACTTCTAATTCCAGAGAGTGATAAATAAGCTTGCTTCATCCCCCAGATATTTCCACAAGTTCTTTCGATTAACCTCCGTATACTTGTAAGTAATCATCTACGATTTACTCCAGACAACGTACTAGCGCTTTTCTAAAATTGATGAACAGATTTTATTATCTTTTTATTTTTCAATACGTAGAGAAAATGTATCCGTGTGATTCAATTTGGTGGAAATTATTGTTCACATAATGTCCATCGTAAGGGGTATTAATGGAATACTAATAAAAATGATCATACACTACCTCCTCGTGCCTCCTTCTTACAAAGTACGCATAATCTCCACATAAAACATTTGTCCTTATGTTCGGGTGTATATTTCTAAAGTGTAGGGTTCATTCAAGGAAGTTTGGGTTAAAGCGTAATTTCTGAAAATTTTCATCAAATACCACCTGTGAAGATTTTGGACCCTTCCATTGACCCATTGACGCCCAAATCAGAACAACATGGTCGTGAAAATGTATATGACATAGGTTTATCTCCAATTTCACCTTCGGACTTCTCCCATTTTCTTGGAGAGACCTAGTTACAAAATGTAAAAATTTGGCAGGTTGTGTAAAAATTGATTCTGATTGTCTCGGAAGTGACCTTGTCCATCCCCAGTCAAACTTCTAATCCCGAGAGTGATAAAGAAGCTTGCTTCATCACCCAGAGAATTCCACAAGTTATTCTGATTAATCTTTGTATACTTGTAAGTATCATCTACGATTTACTCCAGACAACGTACTAGTGCCTTTTTAAAATTAATGAACATAATTTCATTATCTTTTTATTTAATAAAAAACCAAGAAAATTTAATTCCATGCGATTCTATGTTGCTGAAATTAACGTTCTCATAACGCTATCGTAAGGGTATTAATGGAATAATAATAAAAATGATCGCACACTAACTCCTCGTGCCTCCCTCTTAAAAAGTACGCATAATATCCACATCAAAAATATGTCCTTATGTTTGATTACAGAGTTCTGAAGTGTAGATTACATTCAAGGAAGTTTGGACCATAGCTTAATTTTTTATAAGTATCGTCTAATACTTTCAATGAAGAATTCGGGGCCCTTTCATTGACCCATTGATTCCTAAATCGGAACAACATGGTCGTGACAATGTGAATTACATAGGTGTATCTCCAATTTTTCCTTTCGACTTCTCCCACTTTCTTGGAGAGACATAATTGCAAAAAGTAAAAATTTGACCGGTTGCACCAAAATCAATTTCTATTGTCCCGTAAGGGACCTTTGCAATCTCCAGTCGAACTTATAATCCCCGAGAGTGATAAAGAAGATGGCTTTAATCAACAAAGACTTCCAAAAATTCTTTCGGTTAACTTCCCTATACGTGTAAGTAATCATCTATGATTTAGTCTATACAACGTGCAAACGCTTTTCCAAATTGATGAGTGGAATTTTATTATCTTTTTATTTCATAAAACATCGAGAATATAATTCTGTGTGATTCTATTTGATGTAAATTATCGTTCTCATAACGTCCATCGTAAGGGTATTAATGGAATACTAATAAAAATGAACAAACACTACCTTATTGTACGTTCCTCTTAGACCGTATGCATAATCTCCGCATCAAACATTTGTCCTTGTGTTCGGGTGCAGATTTCTGAAGCGTAGGAAACATTCAAGGAAGTTTGGGCAATAGCATATTTTTCGTAGGTATCGTCAAATACTAACTGTGAAGATTTTGGGCCCTTCTATTGACCCGTTGATGCCCACATCATCAGAACATGGTCGTGACAATGTGAATTGCATAGGTGTATCTCCAATTTTGCATTCTGACTTTTTCCACTTTCTGAGATGGACCTATGTGGAAAAGGTAAAAAATTCACAAGTTGTGCCAAAATCGATTCCGATCATCCTGGAAGGGAACTTTGCCATCCTCAATCAAACTTCTAATCCCCGAGAGTGAGAAAGAAGGTTTATGGGTCCCACGGAGAATTCCATAATTTCTTAGGAGTTACCTTTGTATACTTGTAAGTAATCATCTACGATATACTCTATACAACGTACTAGCGCTTTTCTAAAATTGATTGACGGAAGTTTATTATATTTTTATTTCATAAACTTCCAAGAATATGTAATTTTGTGTGATTCTATTTGGTGGAAATTATCGTTTTCAAAATGCCCATCGCAAGGATATTAATAGAATACTAATAAAAATGATCACACACTACCTTACCGTGCCTCCCTCTTACAAATTACAACTAATCTCCACATCAAACATTTTTCCTTATGTTCAGTTGCGGAGTTTTGAAGTGTAGGGTACATTCAAGAAAGTTTAAGCCATAGCATAATTTCCGAAATGTATTGTCAAATACTTTCTGTGAAGAATTAGGGCCTTCCATTGACCCCATTGACGCATACATCGGAACAACATGGTCGTGAAAATATTAATTACATAGGTGAATCTCCAATTTTCCCTTCCAACTTGTCCCTTTCTCTTGGAGGGACCTAATTGCAAAAAGTAAAAAAATACTGGTTGTGCCAAAATCAATTCAGATTAATCCGAAAGGGACTTTTACCATCCTTAGTTGAACTTCTAATTCCCAAGAGTGATAAAGAAGATGGCTTCATCCCACGAAGACTTCCACAAGTTCTTCCGATTAAACTCTGTATACTTGTAAGTAATCATCTACGATTTACTCCAGACAACATACTAGCGCTTTTCCAAAATTGATGGACGAAATTTATTGTATTTTTATTTCATATAAAACCAATAATATGAAATTTCATGTGATTATATGTGGTGGAAATTCTCGTTCTCATAACACCCATCGTAAGGGTATTAAGGAACACTAATAAAAATGATCACACACTCCCTCCCCGTAAGTCCCTCTTAGACCGTATGCATAATCTCCACATAAAATATTTGTTTTTATGTTCCGGTGTGGAGTTCTAAAGCATAGGGTACATTAAAGGATGTTTTAATTGTAGTGTAATTTTTGAAAAGTGTTTTCAAATGCTATCTGTGAAGAATTCGGCCCTTCCCTTAACCCGTTTATGCCCAAATCAGAACAACATGGTTGTGGCAATGAAATTTACATAGGTGTATCCCCAATTTCGCATTCCGACTTATCCCACTTTTTTTAGAGGGGTCTAAGTGGAAAAAAGTAAGAAGTTCAGCGGTTGCGCCAAAAATTGATTTCGATCGTCCTTAAAGAGGCCTTTTCCATCCTTAGTCAAACTTCTTATCCCCGAAAGTGATAAAGCAGCCAGCTTCTTCCCACGGAGACTTCCACAAGTTCTTTCGATTTACCTACTTGTAAGTGATCATCAACGATATACTCTACACCATGTACTAGAGCTTTTCCAAAATTGATTGACGAAATTTTATTATATTTTTATTTCATAAATAACCAAGTGTATGTAATTTTGTGTGATTCTATGTGGTGAAAATTATCATTTTCATAACTCTAATCATATGGGTGTGAATGGAATACTAATAAAAATGTTCACACAGTTCCTCCTTGTGCCCCCCTCTTAAAAAGTGTACGTAATTTCCACATCAAACATTTGTCCTCATGTTCGGGGGCAAAGTTCTGAAGGGTAGGGCACATTCAAGAAAGCTTGTGTCAAAGCGTAAATTCCAAAAGTATCATCAAATACCCACTGTGAAGATTTCGAGCCCTTCCATTAACCCATTCATGTTTAAATCGGAACAACATGGCGGTGACAATGTGAATTACATTGGTGTATCTCCAATTTCTAGCACTTTCTTGGAGGGACCTAATTACAAAAAGTAAAAATTTCACTGGTTACGCCAAAATCTATTCTGATCGTCCCAGAAGGGACATTAGTAATCCCCAGTCAAACTCATAATTCTGGAGATTGATAAAAAAAACTGGCTTCATCCCACTGAGACTTCCAAATGTTCTTCCGATTAACCTCTATATACTTGTAAGTAATCATCTAATAGTTACTTTACACCATGTACTAGCTTTTCCAAAAAAAATTTACTTACGTTTAAGTGCAAATTCCTAAAGCATATATTTCATTTAAGGAAGTTTGGGCCACAGCGTAATTTTCAAAAAATGTAGTCAAATATTTCCTATGAAGATTTCAGACCCTTCCATTGACCCGTTGATGTTGAAATTGGAAAATTATGTCTGTAAAAATGTGAATTACATAGGCGTATCTCCAATTTCGCATTGAATTCACTCACTTTCTTGGACTAAGTGGAAAAATTAAAAAGTTCACCGGTTGCGCCAAAATTGATTCTGATTGTTCCAGAAGGGACCTTTTCCATCCCCAGTCAAACATCTAATTCCCGAGAGGGATAAAGAAGCTGGATTTGTCTACTTGCACAAACTCTTTCGATTAACCTTGTATACTTTTAAGTAATCATCTACGATTTACTCCAAATAACATAATAGCTATTTTCCAAAATTGATGAACAAATTTTACTATCTTTTTATTTCATAATACATTAAGAATATGAAATTCCGTGTGATTTTATGTGGTGGAAATTATCATTCTCATAAAGCCCATCATAAAGGTATTAAGGAATACTAATAAAAATGATCACACACTACCTCCTCGTATTTCCCTCTTAGACAGTACGCATAATCTCCACATCAAACATTTTTCCTTATGTTCGGGTGCGGACTTCTGAAGTGTAAGTTTTACTAAATGGAGTTTGAGCTATAGCGTAATTTCTGAAATGTGTCATCAAATATTCCATGTGAGATGTTGAGCCCTTCCATTGACCCGTTAATGCCCAAATCGGAACAACATATGGAAATAAAAATTACTTTGGTGTATCTTCAATTTTGCATTCCGACTTCTCCCATTTTCTTGGAGGAAGCTAAGTGGAAAAAGTAAAAAATTCACAAGTTGCACCAAAATCAATTCCGATTGTTCTGGAAAGGACCTTTGCCATCCCTAGTCAAACTTCTAATCTCCGAGAGTGACAAAGAAGTTGGCTTTGTCCCACAGAGACTTGCACAAGTTCTTCTGATTAATCTTTGTATACTTATAAGTAATCATCTACGATTTACTCCAGACCACGTACTAGCGATTTTAGATAATTGATGGACAAGATTTTATTATCTTTTTCTTTCATAAAATACGAAGAATTTGTAAGTCCGTGTGATTGTATGTGGTTGAATTTGTAAGAATTTCATAATGCAACACAAGAGCGGTGGACGACATTGCCCAAATAATTAATCTGTTTTCCTGATACTCAGGACAAAGATTAAATTTCGACAAATGTGCAATGATGTTCAACCCATATACATCTGAAAGTTTATAGCAATATACGAGATATACATTGAACATACACGACAATAGATTGAGAGGAAACTATTTAGAAAATGATATAATTTTCCAATCACCAAAGGTGCAAATCTATAGATGTCTAATTAACAGGTTCCAATAGAGACTTTTGTCTTGGAAAACAAAGTTGTTATCTCTCCCGAGAAGAATTACTTTGGCGAAGCATGTTCTCTCCTCAGTTGCAATATATCCTCTGAAAAAATTCAAAATTCCGAAGAAAATTCTCAAGAAGCTGGATGAGATGATAGCGAGCTTTATCTGGGTGGAGAATCAGACAAAAGAAAAGTACATTGGAATGCTTGGAAAAATATTTGTAAATAAAATGAAGAAGTGGGATTAGGAATATGATCCATGGAAGCAATGAACAATGCTTTACTTGGAAAACATGCATGGGGGATAATGTCAAACAAAAAATCCCTCATCGGCAGATTTTATAGAGAAAAATATATAGTAAATAAATATTTCCTCACCGTGAATCCAAAATCTTCGAATTCTTGGGATGGAAATTGATAAGAGGTCAAAAACATCATTTATTATTATTTTTCTATTTTAATATTTTTAGGAGGTCAACATTATACTCTTTT
>JAUOBV010163900.1:0-12312 GCA_032360425.1 Rubia occidens | reverse complement strand
GGAGTGATGGCCTAAACTATGGTCGGGTTGATTTTGATCTATAAAGCATATTTTCCATCAAAAAAAAAAGTCTCCCATCGACACATGATGTTAAAGATTAACTGGTACTTGGAGATTTTCCCATAAGCCCTCTATAAATCAATTCTTGATAAATGCATCGTCTTCCTTCATTCCAACCCTTCTCATGGTCAATTCAAGATCTTGCCATTATTCATCCACAAATAAGTTTCTTTGCTTCATATTGCTCAATTAGGAATGTTTTTTCATCAGATATGTGGGTGGAACATGATATAAGTGAAGCTCGATCTTCAATCTTTCCTAAGTTACAAATGGCTTCTTCCTAGAATATGATCTTTTCCTTCAAAATTCTTCCACCATTCGGCCGTGTAGTTCATGAATGAATAGTGCACCACCTTCAATTTTTTTTCTCCATATAGTTGTTGAGATCACAAAAAATGTAATCAATCACTCCCAATCAAGGTACCTTATCGGATTGTGCTGACCATCAAATCTAGGTATATCATATTTTAAACCCTTGATGTCACAGGAAGATTCCAAACTCTCTTTTGAATCCAAACTAGGCATCGTTCGGGAATTTCTACTACTTTTGTGATTCTTTCTAGAAGACCTCAGTGCGATCTTTTTTCGGAAGCATGTACGGATTCTTCCTCCGAACTTGTACATCCATGAAAAATGTAGTTGACACGGTTGATATCTTTCTTCTTGGTGGATGATGGAGGTGTCGCATTGGCTAGGTTCTTGAAATGTCTCGCCAATCGCTCCACTTCACTCATGAGCGCATTTATTGCTATAAGAAACCGATCCGGATCAAGCGGTTCATTAGGTTTGATCTATTCTTGTGCCCAGCTGTCTGGTGGTTTCTCACGTGGTTAATTACCATGTCTACCATTAGGATTAGTCATACATTAAAGATTATTGGGATCACCAATAAAAGGAGAGACGAATGGATTTTCGTCTATCATTCCTACAAAGAAGTGCTAAGAAAAACAAAAACAATTAGCAGAAAATACTCCCCCCCCTCCCCACCCTTCCCGTTTGTTTATTAGGTCACTCACCAAGTGTATAAAACTCAAAATCACAAGACGAAGGCTCAGATACCAACTGATATGAATTTCCTTGCAAAGACTTTGGATTACGAAATTTTGTGTAGCACTCGATACTAAAGGATTTGTAGCACTGCCTTTCAATAATAAAAAACAACACAAACAAATGTCTGATATAAGACACAACTTGAGAACTTCACTAACACAAGGGTTTAATTTGCATGAACCCAAACACTAGTTGCACCAAATTAACACAAAGAAAGCACTCATTTCTAATGGAAACAAACCTAACGGTTTATCACTTAATTAGCAAAGAGTATAAACTCAAATTCTGAATATATGATTGATAAAAATGTCTTAAATTTGTTGATGACTTCCCTATTTATAAGGTATAGTTCACCCATCTTTAAACATAAAGAAGATAGGATTTGGTAATTCCCGTTAGAAACTGGAATGACTTATGAAAACTTTAAGAAGCTAAAAGCATATCAAACTAAAATATCTAAAATAATCTAGCTAAGGCTGAATTCTTCAAGATTAAGTCTTGAATGAATATTTCCTTATCTAATCTTACCAAATCTAATCTAATCAAATTAGAACTGAATATTCTAAACCCTAAATTTAAGGTATGGTCAAAATTAAACACTTTCAAAGCCAACATGGCCAAGTTTGTGGGCCTTATTCTAAAATAGGATAAATTATAATGATCATACTACCTCACTAAAAAACCTAGTGGGATAAATAGTATAGTGTTCTTCATGATGTCTTCATTTATTTTAAATTTCTTGAACAATTAATCCAAGACTATCGCAAATTAGTCTTCATCTCTTCATCATGAACTAATCAAACAAAGCATCAATGAGGCATCTCTAAGTTTCCATCTTTCCCTAGCCGTAGGACCAACCATGTTGCTTAGAGGATCTTGAACATAACCCTAGAAGCTTTGATCAAGCTGAGGCACGACATGTGATACGGCGTTGACATGGCCCGGCCTAGTGATACAACTCGTATAGGTGAGGCTGGCACGGAGGATAACACGGTCCGTGCAGGAGAGGCTGGCACGGAGAATGTCATGAAGGCTTGCACGTCCATGTATCTGGATTCATATCAGGTATTAAATGAACTGTCGATTCTTGTATGTTAGCAACCGTTGTAGATTAAATGTACCAGTGCTAGTGGACATTTCCATTTGCAACACGATATTTTGATTTGCTTGGCCCATCCCATATCGATATCTAGGGAAATTTTATAGAAGATATGTAGAGGAGCTAATTTATTGTGAAATAAAATATATTAAACGAAAGAAAGCCATAATCCAAATAAAAACTCTAGAAAGACCAAAGATAAATAAAAATAAAATGACAATCATCTACTGAATCACACATCACAGAGAAACAATCAATTCAATTTTTAAATTTAAAGTAGAAGGTCCATCGATGTCTTTGTCTCCTTTAAATATACCTCTACCTAAGACTCACACCATTTCCATGTGACGCCTAATTTTTTTGGCTTTGTATGCTTCTTACCCTTCTGGAAACATTTGCGATTTAAACAAGGACGACATTAGGTGCAACTATTGAACATGTAAGGAAATTAAATGCTTGATTTGTAATTTATGAACTGACCTCTAGAATGCTGGTAGAGGTAGTTTTGAGAAATAGTTCTTCCATGAACGGGAGGACATAGTACCCACATTCCAAAAACTGCCCTGACGCAGGTTCTAGAATAAAAATAGATCAATTTTAAATATTTTCAATAATGAAAGGAAAAATCCGCTTATGTAGTGAATGATTTACATCAATATTGGTAAATTTACAGGTGTTATCGGAAAAGGTTCGATCTTTTTCTTCTCCCTTTGACATCAATATGCTAGCCTATAAATACAGAACTTAGAAATCTTACACATTTGAATTATACTAGATTACATTTTTATAAGGAAAAGAATTTAAGTACCTGCAAATGACTTGGTTTTTAATTGTGTGGTGGGGTTTGATGCCTTCGGTCATCGTGTCAAGGGTAGAAAATTTATATTTTATTTTTTAAATAATTTATATTTAAATAATTTGAATGTTCAAATCAAATTCTATTCGTATTGGCAATGACTATTTTACTTGGTTTTCTTTGTTGTTTAAATAATTCCTATTTTGCTCACTAAACTTTGTAGGCACCAAAAATTCGTACCTAAAAGGCTTCAAGGATTAATACAAATGGATGCGCAAGGAATTTTGCGCCATGAAAGCAAAGATTAGATTCCTTGAAAAATCGCACCAGTCAACTTCAACCGCCGACCTTGAAGATGTCGAAGATTGAATTTTCCACCTTTTTCATGTTATTTGAAGATGTCGAAGAGATGACATTTGGATGATGAATTAAGTTCATTTTGATGACTATCTTTTGTGAATATTTGATGACTAGTGCATTACTTTTAATTTGAATGTTCAAATCAAATTCTATTCGTATTGGCAATGACTATTGAATGCTAACTTCAAAATTTTGTTTTTTGTTGCATATAATGAAATGAGTGTGCTATTACTCGGAAACTAAAATGCTTTTCCGAAGTTGGAAATGAGTGTGCTTTTACACGTAGTTTAACATTTGCATGAAGACACGAATTACAACATATTCCAAACTCGAAAAAAGGCCACGAAATATTTATGAACTCGCAAACTGTATCTTCTCTTCAATTCAAGGAAACCAAATGTTTTTCGAGTTCGGAATACATTCATTCCTCGTTTGCGAATTTGGAAAGTATCAATTTTGAAGGCGGTAAGACATAACCGCCTTTAAAAATGATCAGCTAAAGGAGGTTCTACCTTGAACCATCTTCAATTAATTAATAGAATTTATTGAAACACCGCCTTTAATTAACCAAAAACTGCCTTAAAATGAATTTCCGAAGACACAAAATGCAATTTTCAAGCTTGGAATTGTTCATTAAAGGTGGTTTTTGGAGAACCGCCTTTACCTGCTGCCTTTAATTCAAGGTTCTCCACTAGTGCTTATTAAGAAAAACCCAACTAGAGATGGTTGTAGAAAACATTTTAAATGTCTCACATGTGCAACCTGATTTGAAGAGGTGTTTTGGAAAAGTGCTATCAAATAAGGAAGTGAAGTTGCAAGCACTGCAACTTATTCTACATCAATCATGGAATAGAGTTGCTTTCAAAATTGTTCAACTTCAAAGAAACATATTTAAGTTCTTCTTCCCAAATCGAGGCTTGAAATATGTGTTGCACAAAGGTTCGTGGAACATTAAAAATAATCTCTTGGTGTTGAAATGTTGCAAACCATTCTACACGATAGATCAATAACAATTTCATATAAGTAGTTTTGATTGAATATTATTGGGTTGCCTATGGAATTCTACTTAAGGGACGTATCATCCAAGATCACAACTAGTTTGGGTCCACGCAACCAAATACAGTTGAGGGGAAATTTGTTCATAGTTAACAAGTTATTTTGGGTGAGATCATTCATTAATGTAATGATGCCAATACAGAGATCGATTAAATTAGAATGACCATATCAAATGATAATCTAGGGAAGCCTCAAATATAAATAACTACTAATTACTTGCTTAGTTTGTGAAAGAATTGGGAACAAGAGAAAAGATTGTGATCAGAGTCTCTCATCTCAGGATTATGAAAATATGGACCATAAGGGATTATTTATGGAGGTTACCAAGTCCAAGTTATTGTCGATTTATTCACATGTGGTGTCTACGCTAGAGCATAATTCAGATGTTATGCTCCCTCGACAAGGCCTAGATAAATATTTTATGCATTTTACAAAGCGGGGTGCCAAATGTTCAAGGGAGGAATTGCACCAGGAGTTTATTAGAATAAATAAAAAGAAAGCCTACTCAATAATGAAGACAAGACAGAATGGTGAAGTGGCTTCTCTTTCACCCACCAAACAGGTGACAAGAAAAAGGGTAGGCATTGTTGTGAAGAGATGACACCAAAGAAGAAGCAATGTTACCATAAAAGGATTTCAAGAAAGAAAAAAGAGAGGCAACAAATGTGTTGGTTTTCTATTCTTCAAAAAGGTGCAAAATGCAAATCTCGGCAACGGAAATTGAAGATGGTGAGACTAACTGATCAATGGCCAGGTAACTCTTCTTCATGTTGTACCTGACTCTAGATTACTTCACATGAAGAAGAAAACCAAAAATGTACAAGAGGCTATTGTATTGGATTTTGGAAGAGTAAAAGAGGAAAACAAAATGCTGGTTATTAAAGATCAAGATGAGTAAAAAAATAATTCTGCCAAATTCATAACAAAAGGCTTCATTAGATATTACGGGTAGGAAGAGAGGAAGCCTGCTCATGGATCCAGTTGAAAGTTTGGAACCTCGGCTAAAAAGGCACAAATCTGGTAAAATTTAGGATGTATCTGTTATAGTGGAGATTTTCTTTATTCAGTCATCATTGCTTGTCAACAATATGGATATTTTGTTGATAATCTGAATCATGTTGTTGCGGTTTCACGATGTTTGTCCCAAATAAACCATCCAATGACCCATGAGTCTTTTGTGTTAGAATTGTAAGGGTTGTAGGTGACCTCTGGCACGGAAAATGCTTCAAAGGTTGTTGTGGTCACATTATCCAGAAATGAAAAGGCTGATGTATGAGATTCAAAAAAGGTTTATGTAGTTGCTAAGCTAATAAAACTAGCGATATTATTTGGAACAAGGATCCTGGTTAAGATTTCAACAATAAGTGTGCGTTTGCCAAATATGCAATTTTAGAGTTTCAAACTAGTACAAGAACTCCAAATGCTCAGTGAAAGGGTAGGACTATGAACACCGTGTTCTTCTCTGCAAGAGTGGTTTGAATACACCCAAGAAGTAATGGTAGCAGCCAATATTAAAGGTTGTAAGTCTATCATTTTGCACACCTAATCGTTAGTACTTAAATGATGTATCAATCCAGTAGTCCAACGAAGCAGTAGTCTATCCAATAAATATGTTGTGTTCAAAGTCCCGAGAAAGACAGTTCAGCCATTTCACAAACTGCTTACTTTCGTAATATCTATTTTAAATATTAATAAAATATATATCTTGATAAAATAACTCTTGCATTAAGATTTTTTGGTTGGACATCGGTTTTGTTTTAGGATGTTTTGATTTATTTGATTCACTTTAATTAGTTTGACCATTTACAATTCAAAACTAAGAATCGAACCATATTTAATGTGTTCTTCACCAATTTTTCTTTTCTTCCAAATTGGGTGTGCTCTACATCGTCGCTATGGGCAAATCTGGAGGAAAGAATTTGGCGAAGAAAACCATAGCTCGTTTGAGGGAAATTGATCCAAAAATTAGAGGAGAGAAAATGACAAATCAAAATGGAGATTTAGAGGTTTGAAAAGTGTTCTGAATGAGGAAAGTGCAAAAACACCAGGAGGTTCAGAGTTAACACAGAAAGTGGTTGAAGAATTGGAGAATCTGGGTCTGTTGACTCCAACCAAAAAACAAACAAAGGCGAATGAAGGTGAATGTTCAAAGAAAACTGAGATGATAGATGACAAAAGACGGTCATGGGGGTAGAGAGTAGATGCTGAAATTGATATGAAATTGAGTGTTTTTTTAGAATGAAGCTGAGGAGGTCAAATTCCATGAACCAATGGAAATCAATGGAATCAAATTAGTTGGAATCTCAATGTAGGGGGTGCAAGAATGCTCAGAGCAGTGGGAATCTACCATGGTATGCAGAATTTGGGCAATAATCCGCCCTTCAAAGTACCAGAAGGATTCTTCTACAAAATTTGGGAAAGAAACATCGGTAAAATCTGGCAATTGGACAAATGTACTTTTATGGTGAAATTCTGCTCTATTAATTTTCGTGATGAAACTATTGAACATGAGAATTATTTTTATGGGAAACCTCTCATTATGAAACCGTGGTTAGCTGATTTAAATTCTGATGAGCCAAGTAGAATTCCAGTTTGGGTTCAGCTTCCTAATTTATCTACAGCATACTTGCAACCTAGGCTTCTTAGAAAAATCGTTAGCCCATTAGGTAAACCAATATATTTAGATAGAACAACACTAGATAAGGAAAGATTATCATATGCTAGAGTCAAAATTGAAATGAAAGTAGGACATTATGTTCCAGAAAAATTACTTTTTTTGAATGAGCTAAAGTGATTGTGTAACAGAAAATTGTTTATGAACGAAGGCCAATTAGATGTAAAAATTGTATGGAGCTGGGACATACTGGAGAGGATTGTAGAATGGAAGAAATGTAGGTTGAAACTAGGAAGAAATAAAATGTTTATTTGCCAGTTAAACTGAAAAGTGGAGAAGCTAAATCTTCTGCTCAGAGTACGGTTGGTCAGGGGTCTGGAAAAGAAAAAGTGGACTTGAACTCTGAAATGAGATATGTGAAATGGAATTCAATAGAGTCTGTGTTTCCAGAAACTGGGAAAGCAAAAGTTACTAGAAAAGAGAGAAGTATACTGCAGCTGGAAGAAAAAACCCCTGATGGAAATTAACTGGGCTAGCTGGAATATAAGGGGTCTGATTAAGCTTAATAAGCATAGAACAGTAAGAGACTTTTATTTTTATAACAAAGTGGGATCGTTGTTCTTACTTGAAACTAAGGTCAAATTGAAAAACAAAAAGATATGTAGTGTAAATTGGGTTTAGGTTGGAAACCGGAAATAAATTGAGACGTGATGTCAGGAGGAAAGATATGGATTCTATGGAGATCATATTTGTTTGAAGTTAATTTACTGAACAAAGGTGATCAGTGGATGGATGCTAAAATCAAGATGAAAAGGAATAACATGTTCTATTTTTGCACTGTGGTATATGGTTTTAATACAGGAGTTAAAAGGATGAACTTATGGGAGTATTTAAAGAGTTTGGGGAAAAGGAATCAGCCATGGTTGCTAGTAGGTGATTTTAACTCCCCTTTGGTAGTTGTAGATAGAGTTGGTGGACAAGATGTGGAGGAAAAAGAATGCTCAGATTTTCAGGAGATTGTGGATAAGCTTGAACTAGAGAGCATTAAAACCACTGGAAACAATTTCACTTGGTGTAAGAATAGAATGGGAAATGATAGAATACAGAGAATAGTTGACAGAGGGTTGATAAATGAGATTTGGTTGGGGAAATATGAAAAATGTGATTTGTCAAGTCGGGAGTGAAACTGTTTTAGACCATTTTCCCTTGTTAATCAAGCTTGATAACTTGGGCAGAAAGGTAAAAAAATCCTTCAAATACTTTAACATGTTATCTCTTTCCTAATTATATAAGGAAACAGTGAAGCATGTATGGTCTAGTACAGAGATTAACTATTTGCAGGATTTTGGCAATTGTACTAAAGGCACTAGAAAAGCCTTTGGCTAAATTAACCAGAATTGAATTTGGGGATATAAGGGTGAAGGTGGAAGAAAGTTTACATACATGAAGAACTGTTCGAGGGGATTTAAACACTGATAAAAGCAGAGAATTGAGAAGGAAGCAAGGCAGTCAGCTGAGCTTTAGCAGGAAGATAAATATAGATTTGTGCATCAGAAATCGAAGATGGAATGGATGAATGAAAGTGTGACCAACAAAAAAAAATTCTATGCTGCTATTATAACAAAGCAGTATAGAAACAATATTGTTAATCTGAAGGTGGGGGATACTGTAATTAGTACACAGGAGGAAATTGTAGATCAGTTGGTTTTGCATTCCAAAACTCAATTAAGTAAAAACTCTGAAACTGGGAGCATGGATAAGGAGACTGTGATGTATGGAAAAGTTTTGGAAGTGTAACATCAGGTGGAATTGACCAAGCCTATGAAATCTGAAGAAATTTTGAAGGCTCTAAGAAGTATCCACTCCTCAAAGAGACTAGGTAATGATGGCTAGACTAGCCATTTTTTCAAGGAAAATTGGTAACTGATTGGAGAAGGAGTTAATAAAGTTGTAATGAATTTTTTGGAAGGGGAAGATATACCAACCAGCTTCAGTAATGCAGTTATATACCTAATTCCTAAAAAAGAGCTACCCCAGGTATCATCTGACTTTAAACCTAATGCATGTTGTTTAGTAATCTATAAACTTACCACTAAATTCTATGTGGTAGACTGAGAAATGTTTTACCGGATATAATTAGCACTTATCATAGTGCATTTATTAAAGGTAGGCATATATCTCATAATTTGCTTCTAGCTCATGAATTATTGCATAGGTATAAGTTTGTGACTATTAGATCTAATTGTGTTGTACAGCTGGACATAAGTAATGTTTTTCACAGTGTGGGATGGAATTTCTTTCTAAACTAGATAAGGTTGCTGAAATTTCTTGAATTGTTGATTGGTTGGACTGAGAGATGCATTAAATGTTCTTCCTTCTGTTTGGTTGTGAATGGTAATTACACAGTGGATTTTAAAGCTGGAAAAAGAGTAAATAAGGAAGATACTATGTCTCCCTTGCTATTTCAATATGTATGGAGTCTCTGAGCTAAACATTGAGTAGGGATTATAATCAGAAGCATGTACATTTTCATCAAAGGTGTGGGAAAATAGGGATTCACTCTCTGATGTTTGCAGATGACCTCCTCTTATTCTATGCTGCAAATCATAAATCTCTTCAGCCTATGGAGAAAATCATGAATGCTTTTCATAATGCTTTATGTCTGGAGATCAATGTTAGTAAATCAAACATTTCTACTCAAGTATGGATATGGCTATTCAGGAAGATCTGCCAAAAATACTAAATGTTAAAGATATGAATTCCTAATGAAATTTATGGGTTTTCCACTCTCTTCAGTAAAATGGGATAAGCAAGATTGTGAAGTACTACTGAAAAGGATAAGAAAGAGGATAAACAGTTGGTGTTAAAAAATCTATCCAATGTGAGAAAGCCGCAACTTATAAATTTTATATTATTGAGTATTACCAGTTACTCGGGAAGCATTATGAAACTGCCTGAGAGTATATATGGAAGAATTGCAAAAATTTGTACAAGTTATTTGTGGGGATGAGATGGAAACCATAAAGGAGTCACAGATGCCTCTCGGTTAACACTCAGTAGAGGAGGAAAGTTTGGATAAATTGGTTTAAGGGATCCAACTGTATAGAATCGGTCAGCAATGTGTTAACTGTTGTAGGATATTGACAAATGATCCGCACTCTGCTGGGTCGTTCCTTTTACCAAAATCACCCAAGGAGCACAAGAGACCAAAGATAGAGATTTGTATGTTGCTCCCATATTCACTCCTACACTACCAAAAAGGGTAGCAAGTGGCAAGTCTGGGGTCATCCACAGAGATGCTAGGAATTTTAAAGTTAACTATGGAAAACTTGTAATTGGGTGGTCAATATGATTGTGTGTCAGAAATAGTCAATATTGCAAGCGTGGTTTGGGGGGTGGTTTATCTATCAACTACTGAACATGCAAGAACAAGCGAGTAAACTATATTAAACTAACACTATGGAACATTTGCATTACATGATCGGTAGAATACTTTGATCCTAGATTTTATCAAATACAAGACATGTAAACCTATCATAATGTTTATGTTACATAGTGTAGTCGATAGTCGACACTTCCTTTTGTCTGTCACACAAAGGTGCTCACGTATTATTCTATTGGCACCACCTGCGTGATCAGGAAAGTGTGTCAAGTGACCCAGCCACTATACGCTCCTCTTTCTCGTAAAGAATTATATCTCTGGTTTCCACTATGAATGCTTCTCCCTAGGCCTATAGAGGCAATGAGATTTCCATCTCATGATGACTCTAGGATTGAAATGACAAGGGTAGAATTACTACAACCGTAGTTGCTACTAACTGTCATGCCCTCACCTATCGAGCTACCATTTTCTAGTCATACTAGCGTACGATTATCAAAGTGATGCTCACAACCAACGTGCATACACCCACACGGTCGTGGACTCTCACTCCCCTATTAACCAAGGGGACAAAAGATACTTGCACCATACATGAATCATATACTAATGTGTATGCCAACATAGGATATTAATCATTCATTTAGAAAGAATTTAAAGAACAAATCAAGCATGATATTCGTAAACATAAAAGGATAGGGTGATTTAGAATTAGTCAAGAAATGCCTAAAGGTATCCCATTAACAGCATTGAGTACGAAGAATCAACAAGCTTGGTAACACTTATAAACTCTACACTGTGTCTAAGCATTGATCCAATTCATGCATTTACACAAGATTATCCAAGATCGTTCAACGTTCATAGACCTCTCCTATTTGCTACACACAAAAATATGACAAAGAGTTCGACATCACATTTATCTAGCAATTATCAAATCATCAACACCATTTGACTTGAAAACTTGAATGAGATGAACTTCATGGTATTTTATGGTCTTCAGTCTTTAAGTCTCGATGTTATTTTCTCGTCACATAAAATCTACTAGAAAAGTAAAAAGAGCGTAAAAGTTGCTCCTTGCACTCCTTAGAGAATTTCAAGGTAAAACACAAGCTCTAGATGAAAAAATAACCCTAAAGTGATTCCAAAAATCCCAAAATATGCACATAAAATAGACACATCAATGAACCAGATCCCCGTCTATCGGGGCTCCGTGATCCTGCTCTCCCTGCTCGTCCTTCTGCTTAATATGAGGTCATCTCAATACTACATATGCACCCTGATCTAGCCTTATAAGCATATTCTAAAGTGTGAATATCGAGGCTAGTCTGGTCTTCCTGGACTAGGGGAGTCTCATGAAGTTGGCGTATATATAGCAAAATAAATCACCCTAGCCTCCAGCTGTATCGTCACTGCCTCCACCATGGCTACAAAAGTGAGGGTGTACATAAAGTTTGATTTCTCCCACATACCCTCATCTATTAGCAGACCAAAATGAGCAGCTAGGAGTGGTATCATACCCCTCAATTGCTATCTTGCCCACAGGCCTCATGGAAATGTTGTAACACTTGGTAATAAAGTCCTGCACAAGATCAGCACGAGCTCGCCCAGTGCAAATTAACCATAGGATCCTGCAATCTCACTCACTAGAAGTGGTGGCCTCTCCATGGCACATCACCACTATACTCAATAGCCTTGCCACATATCTAAGTGCTGGGTGCAGTACATCACTGTTCTTGCTTGCCTTCTTCCGTGGTCATCGGGTGATGGCAGGCCAAAACGTATAAAAATCAAACCCTGAACTGTCCTTGGAGTGACCATCCATATCAGTCACATACTTTCACCTAAACCACTCAGCACTATCTTTGAAAGTTATAGACTAGGCCTTGTCCACCAAATGTAAC
>JAUOBV010163899.1:0-20462 GCA_032360425.1 Rubia occidens | reverse complement strand
GATCATAGTTATATTAATTTCTCCAATTGTTGGTTAATTTAGCTATTTAAAATAGTCGTAGTGTTTTCCAAACCAAAACCCCTCAGTTTGTAACCACACACTTAGAGTGACATCTTTGTGTGCTTTTAATTACGTTTAACACTTGATAAAACCCTTTTTTTCCTCGTGGACGACCCTGACTTGCTACTATCTACTTTCTAGTAGTTAGCCACAATTAGGGCTATAAATACTATCTTTGAGAGGTTTTACTTATGTGATTTTGAGGTTCATGTTTTACATATCGTGGTGTGCATTTTTTTGGTTTTATTGATGAGGTTTTCCCTTCAGTGTTTGAAATCAATGTGTGGATATTGATTATTATGATTTAGTATTAGATATGTTGAGGTTTATACCAAAACTGTTGAGTTTGTAATATGTGGTTCATTGTAATTAATTGAGGATTGATTTATGTGATTTTACCGTTGAGGTTCATGTGTAACATGTTGAGGTGTTATTTTTGGTAACCTTTGGATGAGGTTTTATCTTTACTGTTTTACATTTATGTGTACTTGCTGAGGTTCATGCTACATTTATAGATTTTTGTCATGTGAAAATTAATTTATGTGAATTTAGTTTTCAGGTTCTTGTCTAGGATGTTTAGGTATGCTTTTTGGTAACTTTTGATGAGGTTTGCCCTGTACTGTTTGACATTTATGTGTATCTGCTGAGGTTCATGCTAAGTTTATTGATATTTTGTCATCTGATGTTGATTTATGTGAATTTAGTTTTGAGGTTCATGTCTAATATGTTGAGTTGTGATTTTTAGTAAGTTTTTTATAAGGTTTTCCCTTTACATTTTGACATTTATGTGTAGCTTTTGAGGTTAATGCTAAATTTATTGATGTTTTGTCATCTGACGTTGATTTATATGAATTTAGTTTTGAGGTTAATGTTTAATATGTTGAGTATTGGTTTTCAGTAAGTTTTTTATGTGGTTTGCCCTTTACAGTTTGACATTTATGTGTATCTGCTAAGGTTCATGCTAAATATATTGATGTTTGTCATTCATGGTTCATTCTATTAATTTGAGTTTTGATTGATGTGAATTTAGTTTTGAGGTTCATGTCTAATATGTTGAGTTGTGGTTTTTAGTGAGTTTTTATGAGGTTTGCCCTTTACAATTTGACATTTATGTGTAGTTGTTGAGGTTCATTCTAAATTTATTAATGTTTTGTCATCTGATGTTGTTCTTTTTTAACAGCACCTTCTCAGTCAGCTATTGTTAGACCTCGGCGTTCTACACATACACGTACACAGATTGACACAATGCAAAGTCGTATAGGTAAACTAAATTTACCTCAGACTAGTTCGTCAAATCCTGTACATGTTGAGGAGTATGTTCCAATTGTACGCCGACAACCGAAGAGAAAGGTAGCTAGTGGTAGAAGAAGAAGTTCTAAAGAAATTGTGCATTCGATGCCAAGAATTATGAAGTCTCAGAATATGCAGAGAATTTCTAAAGATGAAGGTGCTTATTTGAAAGAATTACTGGATGCTGCATCAAGTTTGGATGATGTTTGTAAGTGTTTGATTTTGTATTTTTGTTTTTTTGTTGATGTTATTTTTTGCACTTTGTTGCTGCTATCTTTTGTTTTTTATACAGGTTCATATGTTGGTGTTAAGGTTGATAAGATTCATGATGATGTTTTTGACAATGAAAATGAAAATGACAAGGATGGTGACGAGGATGGTTAGTATTTCATATTTCATGTTACAGTTTCTCTTTTTTATTGTTACCTTTTTCTGTTTGTTGATTTTTGTGTTTTTGGGTTTTGGTATAGGTTCAATTGTTTGTGAGACTGTTGTGAGTCGTAAGGAGGTTAAAATGGAGGTTGTGGAACTTGTGATGCTAGTTCTTCTGGTTATGAGGCTCAAGATGTGGCTTCTGATGTTAATGTGACAATTTATGATGATGTTGTTACTTTTGTTGCTGTTGAGCAAGATGTTGTTCCTGAAAATGTTGCAGAGGGTTGTAAGTAATTTATGTTTTGGCTTTTCATCTTTGTTTGTCGGTGCTTCTTTTTTCTATTGTCTTATTATGTTTTAGTTTTTTTTTCAGGCTCGGCTGTGGCTGGTTTCGAAAATGTTGATGCTTCAGTTGTTCAGATGTCAGTACCTGATTCTGATGAAATTCCATCTATTTTTGTTGAGGTTTCACCAGTTCTCATTGGTGTTCCACCAGCTCCAGTTGAGGTTCCAGTAGTCAAGGTTCCACCATGCCCTGTTGTGGTTCCACCAACTGTAGTTTCTGCTTCCGAGGTACCACCAGCTTCTGTTGAGGTACCAACTGCTCAAGGTTCTTCAACTGCTGATGGTGAGGGTACTATTTTTTGTTGTTATTTGCTTCATTATTTGTTTAATTTAGTGCTTTGTTGATGTAATTGTGTTTATTGCAGTGGAGCATGTTGTTGTGGCCCCTCGTAAAGTTTTCCATAAATGTGGAGCAGTTAAAAAATTTCCTACTCTATACAGCTTGAGGAAGAAGATGGTAGCCCATAAGGGTTCTACATGAATGTGATCTTGTTTTCAGTAAAAAATTTACTTGTCATGCGGCATTTTTTTACGATGTTATTTACCTTTTTCTTCTTGTTTTTTATACAGGTCTTGAACGTGATGCTGAGTTGAATGTTGGTTTAGGAATGCAGTCTGAACTGCAAATGTTGATTCCAATGAGGTTAATAAGGATTTGAATGAGGTTCCTAAGAAGTTTGATAAAGTGAATCCAAAGCTAGCAGAAGACTTTTTGAATGCTGTTGTGAAAGGTAATTTTTTATGTTTTACTTTACTTATTAAAACTGTATTGTTTTTATGTCTATTTTTGTTATCATATTTCTTGATTATGCTTTTCCATGTTGATTTTTTTTGTAGTTGTGATGAATTTTGCAAGTGATGTGCATTTAGAGGATATTCAGTTACCAAAATCTAGAAATGGGGATGTAGAATAAGCTCTTGATAAGGAAGATGATTTTTGATATTTGGAGTCAAGCATTGTCTCAGTCTCCTCATTTTCAGCTTAAAAAGAAGAAGCATGATCCCGTATTGAATGTTAAGCAAATGAAGGAGTCAAAGGCTACGTCTTCTGGGATTGGCAAGGGTAAAGAGAAGGTTTTTGTGAAGGGTATGCAGTCTAAGGATGCCGTTTCAAGGAATTTGAAGGTAAGGACGAGGTCTTCATTTTTGAAATACCTGGACCCTGCAAGTGTTAATGTTTGTTTGGGTAAGGTTGTTTGAAAATTTGTTGAGGAAAAAGGTTCCCCTTTGAAGAAGGTGTGGGAAAGAAAGTCGATGGGAAGCGAAGAGCTGAGATTTCTCCAGTTGTAAAGAAGTCTGAAAAGAAAGAAAAATTGGAATCGCTGATGCAGGCCTTGATGATATGTAAGTTTTCAGTTTTATGGTTCAATTCTCTTTTTTTTCTCGTGATGAGGTTTTTTTTGGATGCTGATGTTCTATGCTGAATATGTTTTATCGATGGTTTTTATTTTTTAAAATGTTTTAACAAGTTCTTGGATATGAATTTTTAAGAAGGCGCACTAGTTTTTTAATATGTTGTTGGTGTTTTCTGCTTTTCAAATGAGGTTTTGGATATATATATATATATATATATATATAGTTTTACATTCATTTCATGGTTAGGTTTACTTGCTTAGGTTCTTCTTTTTCATACTTTTTCCCCAAATCAAAATTTAAGACCACATGCATGACTTTGAAATTTGTTGAGGTTTTGGATGAATTGAAACAATCTCAGATTAAAGCTATTGAACATATTGAATTTGGTAGTTTATTGAGGTTTGGTATTAAGCATGTGCCTAAATATTTGGTTCAAATTTTGATACAGAACTTTAATTCTACACCTCAAGTCCAAGAGGTTGGTAGTGACAAATATTCACTAGATAAGAATGACATATTTGATATGTTCCAGCTTCCTATATCAAATAAGGCTATTATTGAGGTTAGTCATAAGGGTTTAGGTACGGCTGCTGCTGATGATAATTCCATTAGGTTTAGGTGGATTGAAAATACGCGATTAAGGATGAGATTATTATTGTGAAGGATTTATATAATGATATCCCAAATCTATTGAGGGAAGATGAAATGCCTGATTTTAAGCGTATTTTTGTAATGTTTGCCTTGGCATGTTTTTTAGCTCCTATTGCTCGTAGCACTGCAGATTTGCATATAGTGAGTTCCTTAGAAAATGTTGATTAGATTTCTAGTTTTGATTAGTGTGGATTTGTGTGAAAGAGGTTCTATAGGAGTATTTGTAAGGTTCAGCATTCACATAAATTCAATTCTTAAATATATGTTTGATTATCCCACTTGTTGCTTTCTTTTATCGTTATTAAGTTATGGGATTTAGTGATGCGGATGACCTTCAATTGCACCAACATTGGGATACTTAAAATGTGATGAAGCAATGCCATGTATATCATCGTGGAGGTTATACTGGTTTCCTTAGAAGTAGTTGTCAGTTTCAATTGAGTAAGAATGAAGTCTTGGTTGGTTGTGTTTCAATCACAAAGAATCCTTCTTCTATTGCTGGAGCATCATCTTCGACGAGTAGAAAGCGCGTTTTATTTAGTTGGAGTTGCATGTTGGTGTAGAGGATGATGAGGAAATTGAGCGCACTGCAAAAAGTGTAAATTTTAAGATTTAGAGTTTAACTCCGGTGTTTTTTACCAGTTTTTTGTGCTGATGTTTTTATTTTATATGAGATTATGTTTTGTATGGTGAGTTTCTCACTTTTCATGCTTCTTGATTGTGTTGTTTTTCCCTTAGTTTTATGAGTTTATTGAGGTTCAGTTCGAATCCTTGATGGTGCTGAGTTTATGTTTTTTTTGTGTGATAAGAAAATCGAAGAAGCTGCATTGTTTGAATTTGTAGTTTAGTTATTGTTGAGGTCCACTTTTTTATGAGGTTTACTATTTTCATGCTGAGATTCAATATAGAGAGAGATTTTTTATGATGTTTGTGGGTTTTTTTATGTTACTGGTCTTTTTATTGTGTTTTAAGATGATCTAATGTTTATGATATAATTATTCTTTTTTCCATCTCTGTTTTGGTAGCCTTTGGAAGTTGTGATGAAGACATTCAAGAGGCTTGTTTCAATTTCAAGTGAGTAATTTGATGAATCTTTTTATAAGATTAGTGAAAAATACACTGAAACAGGCAACCAAAAAGTGAATGAAGCAGACAGTCCCAAGGGCAATGAAGAATGTTCCACTGTTCCAGTTCCTAATTTTGAAATGTTTCTAGATGACTATTTCTCATTGTCTGCACTTTCTCAGATGGATGCAATGATCAAGGATGTGCTTGACAAAAAGGCAAAGGCTGCTCTGGATGTTGGGGCTTCTGATATTCCATCATTTGATCTTTTTAGGTTCATTAATAATAGAAAAAATGATGATGGGATTCTGTAGTTGTAGCATATTTTGGTTTAGGATTTGTAATGTTTTGTTGATGAATGGAATATTTTAGATTTTTATTTGTTGAATTTTCTTTTGGTTGGTGAATTACAAGAATGATGACTTGAAGTATGTATTTAGTGAGTTTGTTTACCAGATTATTTTTGGTAGTTGCATTTTCTTTGTTAGGTAATAAGGTTCATTTTCTTGACGATGACATTGTATGATTTTAATGCTCAGTTTTTTTTAACTGTTCAATGTTTTTAATGCACTTTTTCAGTTGCTTTAAGCATTTTACCTAACAAGTTATGTTTCTCGTTTAGAATAAGAAACCTCTTCAAATGTATAAACAACCTCTTCAACCTTTTTATTATTAATATCTTTGGTATAAGACAAGTAGTTGGCAATGTATGAGTTTCATGTATTTTGTGACAACATTCATTCTTTTTTGGTGATGTTTTCATTAATAATATAAAATAAATAGAAAATGTAATTAAAAAGGAACTCCACTTCCCATGTTTTATGGAAGTTGTGAAAGTAGTGGAGGAGTGGAGAATGTGACAATGGAAATCATGGGATAATGCATATTTTGTAATAGTGAAGGAGGTGTGTTAGTGATGCTAGAAAATAGATATTTGATTAATTGACGTTTCTATTAACGGTAATGAGTTTCTTTTAAATGGTATTAACTTTTCTTATTCCAATGTTTAATTATTGCTTTTCAGCTTTTTTTTTTTTACTTTTAATGCATTTTTTGGTTTTGATAAACATTAAACCTTTCCATTTCCCTTAAGATTTTTTCCCTCTTCCTAACAGTTAAACTCTTCAAATTCCCCCTCTTTCTATATTAGTTGAAATATTAGCTTTTGTATTCTACCTTTTTCACTAAGATTTTGCATTCAAATTTCTTTACGTACTTAACTCTTTGAAAATGGCTTATGATGGTTCTTTCTTGTCCGTTGAAATGCTTTTAGAAATTTCTTTTCACCTTCTTCTCTTCTCTGATCTTCTTTCAATGAGAGGAGCGCCAATTTTAGTGCAATGCAGTCGATAGGAATTCATTCAATGGTCGTTTTCTCCCTATGTTGATGGGTCCAATGGTCCCTGATGGTGCCGGACGTTACTTTTTCTTGTTGATGAAGAGAATTTTTTTGATGAGGCTTCATCTTCCGGAACTTGAAAGAAGAATGTGTATTGAGGTACATTTCGGGTGGTTGCTTGTGTTAGAGTTAGGTGAAGGATTTTTGTTCAATGCGTACTCAAATACCATAATGCAGCTCCCTCACTGTTATGATAATTTTCTCGATGGAGGTAACTATACTAGGAAGGGTGCATTATTAGTTAATTCGGGTTCTGCTTCTACTTATCATCTTATGGTTGTTTATTTGGATGGAACTTTAGGAATTTATAGATCAGTTGATTACACATGGTCTAGAATTGACGTTGGTGTGGAATTTATTGATATTAAATACTACAATGGGAGATTTTACACCGTTTCTAAAACTGAAGGTGGTGTTACGACTGTTTGGTATTGTGATCCCTTCGGGCATAATTTTATGAGGTTCATGTATTGGTTGCTGATATTCTTGGGTATTGTTACGACTTTCACTATGACGAGTATTATTTTTGCTGAATCATCCAATGGGAGCCTTGTTTTGGTTAGGGTCCGCAAATCTTTTGTTGTTACCTATTTTGACATATTTGAAATAGATGTTGAGAATAGACAGTTTATGGTGATTCATGGGTTGGGAAGCGATGCATTTTTTTAGGTAACAATGCGGCTTTCATGGTGGATTCGTCATCAGCTCCCGAGGGTACATTGAAGCCGAACTCTGTCTACTTTACTGGTCAATTAATGCATGAACTTTTCTAGGGTGGTGAAGAGAGGTATGCTTCTACTTATGAGTTTGAAGATGGAACGATAGAGGTTTTAGATCCCAGTCTTCCTGGTCGTTCCGCATATGGATATGAGTAGTTGTGGATTTTTATTTCTTATGATTAGTTTTATGTATTTCACGTTCATGTTGTAATCTGAATATTTTATTAATGAAGAAGTTTAAGTTTATATATTGAGTTTCATTTATACTGCATTGAACTTCATTTACTACATACTTGATGTTCCTCTGAGGACTTTGTATACCTTTTATTTTTGAAATAAAGTTGTTTCAGAAATGAACTTAAATACAACTACTATGTAAGCATAACAAGAAAGTGGAAACATCAATTTCAATATCTGTAACCTCAACTTGTATTATTGAAATATCAGCAAAACTTTTTAAAGTGCTTTGATAGAAGCTATTGATGTTCCTCAACAGGAAATGAGGTTTTTGCATAATAAACTGATGTTCTATATAATAATTTCAACTGAATAGACATTCACATTAATTCAATACATTATAATATAAACAACAACTCCTTGTTGACACAGAACGATTAAAACATGTGTGTTTGGTGTCTTGGATCTAAATTCATCAGCACTTGGCTTCTTCCTTTCAATTGCTTATTTTTCTCTTTTGATTCTACCCTTTATCTTTTTGTATTCTGGATTAAGGACAGTGGGTGCAAGTATGCATTATGTTTGTGTTGTCGTGCTTGTTTATGAAACTGTAATGTCTTCGACAACGTGTGAGGTTAGGGCGTTGATGATGGTTAAGTGTGTATCAAAAGTTTCTTCTAGTATTCTTTTTGCTTCAATGTTTTCCTCACTCTTCAACACCAAATTGTAGAATTTCCTTGTCATCTGTAGACTCCATGGTATTCTGTCTCTCAGTTCTGGAGTCAAGCAATCAAGGAAACATCGTTGACAAGTATATGGCTATGTTAGTCAGAAAGAACGTCGGGATTTAAAATAGGAACATTATTGACAATTATGGAAACCTCATTCAGTATCATAGGAACATCAACAGAAGTACCAAATCATCTCAGATACTGATCATTCTACTATATAATTTAGAAGAGGTAATCTAGAACTCAGTAAATAGCATAATTGATACTGAAAACATCTCTATTGTAAATATTAACCTCATTCAGAATATTATAATATTGACAATTGTTTTTACCTGTTTTGTGCCTGTGCTCTTTGTCTAGTTGTTCCAGATTTCCGTTTTTGCCATCTTAATCTATCTCAAGCTTATGTACTTATCTTGGATTCTTGTTTCATTGAACATGTGCAATACATGTAGGCTATGGTTGAAGAGGAACCAGACTTCACCAAAGTGTTTGCAGGAACATTTCACTTTTGCTTGTTCATTTGTTGTTGCCTTTGAGTATAGAACTAATTCTGGTCTTGAGTTACTAGTTTTGTGCAAAACTTCATAAATGTATAGGGTTCCACTTTTCATTCCCAGATATGCTCTTGATGCTATTCCGATATCTCATTGTAGCCTGAAATACTTATAGATCATGTGTGTGTAGATTCTTGATGCGTGTTTGGGGATTGCTGGACCTTATTCTTCTTCTTTTGGTTTTGCTTTGGAACAATAGAACTCTTTCTCCATTTCCTTGGCTCTCAGTTGTGGATTGTGGCACAGTAAATCTGATAAAATTTGACGAGTGTTGCAGTCTTTGATACTTTGAAACTGACAGCAACATTTGTACTCACTTTTTTGTGAAGACAATGTCCTATCTGAGAAGCAGTCATTGCTTAATGCAGTGCACCATTTATCTCGTAGCGTGTATAGTCGCTTGATTAAGTATGGTTTTGTAGATCATAATTGTTGATAATTTATGGCCATTCTTTTTTGAATTCTTCCTCATCTGAGCAGAACATCAGGCACTTGTCAAATGTTTTACTGAATTCATAGTCGCTCCTCAAATTACCGTAGTGGCTCATGGCATTTTGTTTTAGATGCCAAATACAAAGTCTAAGTCTTGTGTTGGGGTACACTATAAATTAATAAATAAAAATAGCAACCTCAAATGGAGTTTCTCAAACGTTATCTGGGAAAAAAGAAAACTCATTTAAGATTAGTTAAACATCATCAACAAAAAATGAAACCTCATCATAAATTATTGAAACATAAGTAAGAAGACAAATGTATGTGTATCGTACCTCTTGTATGGATTTTTACATGGCCTGGTCCTGATCTGTGAAAATAGTGATAGGCTTCATTTCTCCTATAGATTTTTTGAATGTGTTCAACAACCACACAAAGGTTTATGTTGTTTCATCGTTGATGAAGATACATCCAAACATGACATTCATTCTGTTATTGTTGAGGCCAACAAAAAGAGCGCATATGAGGTTGTATTTGTTGGTTTGATATGTCGTATCAAAAGCCAGCAAATCACCACATACCTTGAAATCTTCAGCCATCATGGAATCTCTCCAGAATAGTGCAGACATTCTTCCCTCACTGTCAATCTTTACCCTAAAAAAGAAGACATCTTCTTTTTCATTCTGTTCTATGAGCATGTCAATTAATTTTTGTACATTTCCATCTTCTATTTGTTTCATTTTGAGTCTACTCACATAGTTGTTGTGATCCCTCATGATGTGCCCGATTAATTCTTTACCTCCAACATCGTTTACCATGTACCTATATCCATCTGTTGGTGCAGTCAGGCTTGTTCCATCGCTTCAATTTATTTTCCCTTTTCAAGGTCTATTTTTATTTTACTTCTGTGTAGATATTTCCACTGAGGAAGGGTGAGTTCATGACTGTGATTTACCATATGTTGATGGACTGTGTACATGTCATCCTCAGTCAGTTTGATAAACTTCTTAGCTCTGCATCATGTTCTTGTTAGAAATAATTCCTTCCTCTTTCTATTGTTATTCTCAACTAAGGAATCAGAATTGTTGTTTGTTTTACCTTCACAAGAACATGTGTAGTATATTCCCTTCAACTTCTTATTGTTTATCCTACGTGTTGTTGATTTTCGTATACTGAAACTCTTGCTTTTGAGTGGCGACGCTATATGTCTTCTAACTCTTCCCATGTTCTTGCTGTCACCCCTTCCAAATTTTCATAGACATCAACAACCTGTATTTCATTAGCAGGTCGTGTTTTATAAACATCAAATAGGAACAACAGGTAACTTCAAGACCTATATGTAAACCTCAATAGATAAGATAGGAACCTCATAATATATTATGAATAACTCAACCAAAAAAAAAAGCAATCTCATTATCATGTACAGTAAACAACATGTGAAAAAAACACAAATTTCATGCTATAAACTTCCCTGCATCAAGTCCTGTTTTATAAACATCAAACAGGAGCAATAGTTAACTTCAAGACCTATATGTAAACCTCAGTAGATAAAATAGGAACCTCATAATATATTATGAATAACTCAACAAAAATAGTAATCTCATGATTATGTACAGTAAACAACAGGTAAAAAATACAATTCACATGCAATAAACTTCACACTGCTTCAGGTCCTGTTTTTTAAACATCAAACATGAGCTACGGTGAACCTCAACATCTATATGTAAATCTCAGTACATAAAACAGGAACCTCATAACATATTATGAATTACAGAACAAAAAACAACCTCATGATCATGTACTGTAAACAATAGTAGTAAAAAAATCTCTTGCTATAACTTGTCACATCATCATGATAAATATGAACATCAGTATGAAAGATACAAATTTCATGCTATTAGATCAATGAAAATTAACTAAAAAATAGGGAACATCAAGCAAGGATTCTTATTTACCCCAGAATGTACTAGACTTCATTCTGTGTATAAGTACATCTTATATGAAAGAATAAGCCTCAATTCTTCGTCGACATTACCTGTTATTTATATAATCTCATTTTTCTCAGAGTAAGTTCCTGTTTGAAGTTCCTGATTTTGATATGATGTCAAAGTAAGTTCCTAATTTTTTTCTGGTGAGATTCATACAACTTATTTTTCCTGTTAATTCTATCAATTAGAACATCTTTTCTATCGCTTTCATGAACAAATTAAAGAAGATTTTAGAAGAAATTTATTTACCAGGTCGAATCTTCGTTGTTTGAAGCTTCGCTTGTGCTCATCTTTTGAATACGTAGGGATAGGAGCTGAAATCGTTGATATTGGAGGTGAAGTCGTCCAGATTTCATCCCGGTTAGATGAGCTTCAGATCGAGCGAATTTTGGAATATGAGGTTAAAGATTAGAGAGAAGAGATTGGAGAGAGAAAGAAAAGGCCATTTTTTGTGTTTGTGATATTTTATTTCCAAATTTGCACATCAGCCCCTCTATTTTCTCGGTCTTTTCAAATATAGTGCCGGAAAAATATTACGCCCAGGCCCCAATTTTTATAGTAAGGTGGTTTGCCTTGGTCCCTGCCTAAAATTTAGACTGCCTAAAATTTAGTAAAATTACATCTTTTAATTAAAAATATTAAAAGTATTCTAACAAGAATGAAAATAATTGTATTTTTTATTAATTGAATAATTTATAATTTATAATTAAATATAATATAATATAATTATTTTAAATTATATAAAAATAAAATCATAATTTTATTTATTATTTAAATATTAATATATTTAAAAATTTGTTCATTTTATTGAATAAATTATTAAAAAATTAGTATAGTTTGGGTCAATTTTGTGACCCTGCCCTACCCCACCCAAACTAGAAGAATTTTGACCCGACCCGACCCGACCCATTTGACCCAAAGTTTTGGGTCAATTTGGGTCGGGGCAGCTGACCCGCCCCAACCCGTGGATCAACATGAACACCCCTAGTTTGATACATTCAATTGGAATTGCATTAAATTTTCATTCATTGTAAAAAAAATCTCTTTCTACAAATATAGGGAATGAAGTCTTTTCTCTCTCATCAAAATAACTATTTTAGGGAATGAGATGAGGAACCTGTTGGAGTTGAAAAATCACGTAGAATCCAAACTGTTGGAATTTCTCTTATACCGTAAATAATAGGGATTCCCTATAATAGAGAGTTTCATTGGTTATAAGAATTATACATGATTTTTCAACTCCAACAGTTTTTCTATTCCATTTCCTAAAATAGAGCGGAGCCACGAGCTACATATGTTTAACTACCCCACATATGAATATTTGAAAGTGCAAGTATCCATAATTAAACACCCCCTGCTATCAAAAAAAAATTAAAAATAAACACCCTCAGGTACAATTACATTGTAACAAGTAAGGATGATCATGGATCTAGAACCAGACCCAGAGCCATAGGGTCTAGATCCGTTGGGTCGGGTATGGGTCCAAAAAATTTAGACTCATCAAGTTCAGGTCTGGGCATGAGTCTAAATTTTAAAAATGGGTCTGGATTCGGGTCTAAAATGTGAAGATCCAGACCTGACCAAGACCCAACCCGTAAACCCATATTACCTTAACTATACATATTATTTATCCTAATTTCTAAATTACTTTCATATTCTCTTGAGTCCGTCTCTTGAAAGACGGTCTATCCATAAGTCATGGAAACACCAAGTTTTAAAGTGCAAATAAGAAGAAATGAAGACAAAATTTTCGGGTTGCATCAATCGGGTTATAAACTTTATAACTAGCACACGTTGCATAATAAAATTTTAATATTGCAACCAAGACCTTTTACGTTTTAATAATCTAATTAAACTCTGTCTTTCCATAAACCTATGGAAAGACGGTCTTTCCCAAGACCTTACCTATGCTCTTATTATTTTTATTTTAATTAAACAAATAATGTGTATAGTATATTTTTTTCCTTCAAAAATTAATTTATATCCATATTGAACTTGAAATATTTGTATTTAAGATAATACATACTCCTTCCGTCCCACTTTAATCTTCCTAATTGCCTTTTGAGAGTCAAACTTTACAAACTTTGACCCTAAATATAAATTAATATATAAATAATAAATATATCATGTGACATATCGTTAGATTTGTCTTAATATCTATTTTCTAAATATTAATTTTTTATGTCATTATTATATACAACTAGACATATTTACGGTCAAATATGCTCATTAAAAATTGTGAAAAAGCAATTCAGAAGTTTAAATGAGAAAAAATGAAATATACTCCGAATGAACGAGTATGCCAAAATGAGTATGCCAAAATTGTGAATATGCTCATTAAAAATGAGTACTGCAGACAAATAAACGAGTGCAGACAAACGAGTGCAGACCAAGTGTATTATTTTGGACTAAAGTAATGGGAACGGACATGACCTATGTACTGTACAAACAATACTCCCACATCGAGAATAGGTAGAAGTTGGAAGGAAGGTATTGCTTATAAATATAACTTCACCCGTTGAAGTGCAAATCAGTTCAACCAATTTGAAGCCCATCAGCATATATACTGTTGACAAATGGGCCTCGAATAGTTGAAAAAGTTAAAATTTTGACCCATTAATTTATTTTTGGATTGTGCCAAACGATCCAATTATCGGTTAATTCGGTTTGAAACCGAATTCGAACTGAAACTGTTTTTCAAATTTGGTTCGGTTAATTCGTGTTTTTCGGTTAATTCGGGTCGGTTTCGGTTTTTAACATTTTAGGAAAAAACCGAATATACCGAATCGAATAACCTGAAAACCGATTAAACCGACCCGACGCCCATCCCTACCAGCAACACTTTTTTTCCTTCTAGAAGTGTAAATTTAGGTTATCTTATTGGGTTGAAAATGATTTGGGTTGAAAATATGTCAATTTTCATTTGTCGGATCGTGTCGGTTGGGTTGAAATATGTCAATTTATATTTGTCGGATCGTGTCGGTTTGGGTTGCATTATTGTCGTATATTGGGTTGAAATGTGTTAGTTTTTTCTTCGGGTAGGGTTGTATTGGGTCGGTCATTGTTAGATCGGGTTGGGTTATTTTTGGATCGAGTAATTGTCGTATCATTTTTTGTACTAGAGTTTTGTTCGAATCTGATCATGTTAGTTATTTTTAATAATGTTTCACATTGAATCTGAGTATATTTCACGCTGGTTCATTTTGCATTGGGTTATTATGCTACCCGATTGAATTCAGGTTGGTTTGGTTTATGTTTTAACAATATTATTGTTACAACTGCACTTTTATTGAGTTTTATTTCGTTGTAACTTGTAAGTTTTAGTTTAATTAATTTATTAATTTATATTTCTTTGCAAATTGATTTTTGAAATCAATATTTAGTCGACACTCTATAATTACTAATTCAAAAATTATAATTCTAATTGGACATCTCTCTTTGTTGACTATTATTCAATAGATTTTAAACATAGTCGTACTTGTGCATTTTTAATTTAATTTTGTATATTCAATTTTTTTATGAGTTGACTTTACGTAATCATATTTGTAGACTCTTAGAGTATCTCCAATGGTTTGGTGTCTCCCTACTTTTTAGGTTTCACGTGACAAATTTTAACTGGAACTTCAATGTGATGTAAGCAAATAAAATTGACTGACAGTGAGTTGAAAATTTTCATCTCCAATGCAACCATCACATTTATAACTTACGTATGACGTATCCATACATAAAATCCAAACTTTTACAACAATATACATTTTCATTCAATTTAACATGCTCATAGATAAACTCTACAAAAAATTATGTTTACAAAATTTTCATCATACTCATCCATTTGCGAATATTTATTGATCTTATGTTTTATGAGATATATCTAAAGACAATGTTTTGGGAAAGACTGTTTTTCCATATGCATATGAAAGTCGGGTTTGAAGTAGAATTATAGAAAGGTAAAGTGTTTTAGTTGCAATATTAAAAATTTATAATCCAACGTGTAATAGTTATAAGTTTATGACCCGTTTATTGCAACACAAATTTTTTTTCTTGATTTCTTCCAATTTGCAGTTTAAATCTTGGTTTTTCCATAACTTATGAAAAGACATTCTTTCAAGAGACTGACTCACATCTAAATTGTAAATATCATTTTTAATAACTTATTGATCATTATATAAATATTAATAAATATAATAATGTTTAATACTAGTTGCTAAATTAGTAAATTATTATTATATATATATATTTAACTTAATAAACTAAATATAAAATATAAATTTGAGTAATTAACAATTCAAATTCCTCCACCATCTTATAATTATATAAATAAATATATTTAGTTACAATTATTGAATTAATATTAGCATTATTTATAAATTTTATTGAGTTTTTATCTTCTCCACTATCATATTTCAATACTAAGCATTAGAATATAAGTTTTTGTATTTTAAATCAATGATATTATTTAATCGATTTTACCTTTACATATTATACCCTAAACCCTAAATAATTACCAACATTAAATGCTTTTGGCAAACGAGAGTCTCCAAATGACCTTCTGTATATAGATGACATACTTTGAGATTGTTAATTGGTATTTCTTCCACGATTGATGTCTTGTAGTCACCGCATTGGAGAACTGTTTTTAGCTTGATACAATTCTAGGTGTTTACTGACTATATCCAAATTGACCCTTGGGTTGGAGAACCTCTTAGTGAATCAAAATCTTACTTTATTCAAATAAGTATGTCTTAAAAATTTAGTAAAGTTAAGTTGAAAATGATATGATTTTAATTTTGTGGCATAACAGTTTATTTTAATTCATGTTTTTGTTATTGAATAAGTGTGAGATTTGTCTCCACAGATTAGTTTTGTTCTTCTAACTGATCGATTAGATAGTTGTATTAATGTGATAACTCGATTTAATTGTTCATGTTGATGTATTCTTCTCGATTTTCTTGTACAGATCGTGTGTTCGCAAATTTTTTGGTGGTTTATTTTTTTGGTTTTCATAAATCTTGGTGTGTCAAATTTAGGTTTTTCAAGGTGTTTACAGTTTGGACAACATAGATCGTGGTTTGATCAAATGGTGTTACAATTGTAGAAGATCCTTGTTTGGCACAATGATATTGATGTGTGATACGCTTCTCTTTGCCAAGTGGTCATGTGTTTTGTAGGAAGCAAGTTGATATTCCCAAGGGTGATGCTACAGCTTTTATTGGATTTCTGATCTGTAATAGTACAGACGATCAGTCTAGTTGACATGTAATTTAGATATCCTTGTAATATGTTAATTATTGCTAGAGGCTAGTTAGCTTAGATGTCAATTTCACTCATTGTAATTGCCGCTGGACATTTTTCCAGTATCTTGAAATGATTGATTTTTTTATATAAAAAAATCCTATATCATATAAATAGTAAATTGACATCCAAATGGTAGGACAAATCTATATCACGTAGAGAAAATGAGAAAATTCCATTCAGTTCTCATTCGGGCGGAACAAAAAATTTCATATTAGGGGACCAAAGTTATATATAAAAAATTGAATCGACCATTAAATAAATAAATTATAGTATTTTATATCATTTATAGGACCAAAAATAAAATATTAAAGATAAAATAGTGCTAAAGAAATTACAAAATTGATATATTTGAAATGGACGACCTTCTTGTTTTTATTTCAGTTGTGCTCTCCTCTCATTGATCATATAAAAAGTATCGATTTGAGGTGTGAAATAAGAAGTGATTTGTTTTCTCTTTGTCATATTTTGATAGTAGACCTAAACAATGAACAATTATGAAGTCAAATTTAAAGTTAGAGAATATAAACACTCTAAATTACATAAATAATTGATGAAAAAAATATGGAAAAAAATAACTTTAGTTGATTATTTTTTTGCCTTCTCCTTGGTATCTTATTTGAAAGTTTATGTTTTTCTCTAAAATTATGTTACACCTATTTATACTATCTTGGCATTAAGAAAAAAGACAAATCTTATTTGGAATCGTATTTAACATATTTTGGGTGTATATGAAACATATTACGTACAACTTGTAGTACAGTACAACTTGTTTTACCTTTAGAGTTATACAACATTACTACTGTGTACAATATTTTTTTTTCCTTTTTGATAAAAATCGTGTAAAACTTGTATTACAATAACATGAGTTTCGGTACTCTATTTTAATTGGATTCGGAAAAGACTTATGTATAATTAGATAAAACCAAATATAACTTGGATAAATATTAGAGGTAAAATTAGATAAAAAGGAATTTTATTTCTTGTTGGACTCTAAACTTTTTTTTTAAAATGCAGCTTTTCTTCACTTATACAACATATCTTACGGATAGAAATTAGTTTGGGGGACCACAACTATTTTTTACCATACACAAACAAAGAAAACACAAGAAACACACAAAATATTAATGATAAAAAAAAGTTGGCCGAAATCAGGTACCCCTGGTCCCCCAATGTTCCGCCACTGATTCCTCGTGAAGGGAGGAGATTTACTTACATTGTAATATTGTACATTTATGATGAACACAAAGTTTTGTTTTACAAAGTTTAAATTTCAGGTCAGTATTTATTATGCAATTATTGTAAGTTTCATTTGGGATGTTTTTTAAAAAAATATGCTTAAAATTTTAGGGACATACTGTGCAATTATAAAAAAACTATATAAATATTAAAATCCAAAATATTCATTTATTTTTCCTACTCTTCCTCCGTTTCTCTCCCAATAACCGCTCTGCCACTGATAACCGCTTTGCCACTGCGTTTCTTCTTCTTTTACCGGCGGAGCTAGGGAAATCACTAGCGATCCTTCTTCCGTTGGTGTTCCTGTTCTTTTGCGGCGAGAGCTAGGGTTTGTACGGCAATGGAGACAACTACAACAAAGTCCGATTGGTCGTGCTCGAACTGCCGATCGTATGGAAAACTCGTCGCTGACTACGAGTG
This sequence comes from Rubia occidens, assembly GCA_032360425.1. Taxonomy (NCBI): domain Eukaryota; kingdom Viridiplantae; phylum Streptophyta; class Magnoliopsida; order Gentianales; family Rubiaceae; genus Rubia; species Rubia occidens. The sequence continues at coordinate 2,366 of JAUOBV010163899.1, read as the reverse complement.
CGGCAACGACGCCGTTGTGAAATAGGAGCTAGGGTTTGTAGACGGCGAAGTGAGGATGACGACGACACTGTTATGGCGAGGACGACGACGATGCTTCTTTATTGATGACGAGACCGTAATGAAGAGAATGCGATGAAGAGAGAAGGTGTGTGAGATGCACGTGCCTAGAGAAAAAAGGCGACGCGCGATGAGAATGAATACGGCATCTCGGTGGACTGAACGCGGCAGACAATAACGACGGCAGACATTATAGCGGACGACAACGGAGGAGGCGAAGCTGAGCTTCGGCGTTTGAGAGGTGAGGTTTAATTTTTTTGTTTTATTTTTACGAAGAGATATACTGTGGTTTAATATGTACTTGACTGAGCATATGATCAGTAAATGTTCTTTGGTCTAGTGGTTAGTATTCTTACTTTTAGAGGTTTGAGGTTCGAATCTCACTATAACCTTTATTTTGAAGAATTTATGTGAGCTTTAATATTATTTGACTGAGAGGATATTTAATAATTGTTCTTTAGTGTAGTGGTTAGTATGTGGGTTTTGAAGCTAGTGGCCTGAGTTCGAAGCCCATTCGATTTTTTTTCTCAAGAATTTATTTTGTTGAGGTATTATAGTTTTTTGGTTGAGGTTTTTAGCTTTTTTTTTCCGCTCACGTTGATATTTTTTATTATTCATGTGAGGTTGATTTAATATGAGTTGATGTTTTGCAGTTAATTTGGTGAAATGGATTGATATTTGTAGGTTTTTAAAATTTTCTCATATTAATGTTTTTCATTTTTTGGTTGAAATTTAGGTGACAGGGGTTGATGTTTTGTAGTGTCTTTTTTCTAATGTTGATATTTTTCATTTTTCCGGTTGAGGTACAAGTGATAGGAGTTGATGTTTGTAGTGTTTTTTTTTCATATTGATGTTTTTCATTTTTCGGATGAGGTTTAGGTGTTAGGAGTGGATGTTTGTAGTTTCTGGGTGATATAGGTTGATATTTGTGGTTTTCTTTTAAAAAGAATTGTTGTTTTTTTACCACTTTCGGAGTGAAGAAATTGTACTCTTGAGGTACCGTAACTTTCTTCTTTTTTTTCTCATGTTTTTAGTTTTTTTCTCTCATGTTGATATTTTTCATTTTACGGGTGAGTTATAGTTGATATGAGTCTATGGGTTGATATGGAGTAGTTTTTATGGGGTTATATGGGTTGATATTTTTAGCTTTTTTCCCCCTCTCATGTTGATGTTTTTAATTCTCTATGTGAGTTTTAGGTCATAGGAGATGATGTTTTAATTTTTGGGTGATATAGGTTGATGTTTTGTAGTGTTTTATTTTTTCTTATGTTGATGTTTTTCCTTTTTAGGGTGAAATTTAGATGATAGAAATTGATGCTTTTAGATTTTGGGTGATATTGGTTGATATTTTTAGTTTTATTTTTAAAAAATTGAGAATTGAAGTTTTGTTGATGTTTTTATATATGATTTTCAGTCTATGATTGTTGATGTTTTTATGATTGTTGTTAGTCGTAGTCGACGTTTTTGCAATGTTTTGTTGATTTTTAAATATATATTTTTACTGTTTTATTTGAATTTTAATATATTTTTGTTGCAATTTTTTAGTCGATATTTTATGATTTTCCGTTGATATTCTGCTAGTTGTTGCTGATGTTTATAATTTTCAATTCGATGATCATATCGATTTTTTTGCATTTTTAAAAATAATTTTTGGATTTTTTTACAGATTGTAGATGACAGAAAAATGATGGGAATTAGACAAGAAAGCCCCTTGAAAAAAATATTAGCTATAGATTTATGTAAATTTTTAGAGATAAGTCCCTTTAAAATTATTAGAGATAAATCACTGGAACTAGAATATATTTAGAATTGCATAAAATTCATGTGCAAAGTTTAATCTATTTAACAGGAGACCATCTCCACAATGAATCATTTCTTTCATTACAAATTAATTTCAAATTTAAAAGTTTAGACTAACATGAATTTACTCCTTTTGCAACTCACCCTCTATTTTCATGTAGGAATTTTCTGCATATTACAGGCTAACATTAGGTAAATATGCACATTATTGAATATTTTGAGTTCCACAATTATTTTCGTGATTTATTTTTTTCTAATTAAAACTTGTAGACCTTAGAATTTAGATAATGCTTTCATTATATAAAATTTTATTAGATTTAACGTTTTTAGTTTTAATGTTGTTTATCTTTTTATTTATATGAACGTGATATTGATGATTACCATGAAAACAGATTTTGAAACAATAGTTTGAGTCACGAGTATTTTTTTCAATAAAATGACCTGATAGCAAATTATATGGTATTTCTGAGCATCATGAACATTGTATCTCTAGAGATGTTTTATGCATT
>JAUOBV010163691.1:0-12313 GCA_032360425.1 Rubia occidens | reverse complement strand
CAGTTTACAAAAGAAGTCAAGCTACGGTGGACCTAGCACAATTAAAGTTCTAACGTTTTTGGCATCTATGTCAGTTACAAAAGAAGTGAAGCAATAGTTGACCAAACACGAGTAAAGTTCAAGCCTTTTGGCAGCTATGTCAATTTATAAAAAAAAATCAAGCCACGATTGACCTAACATGAGTAAAGTTTGAACCTTTGGGAATCTATGTCAAATTACAAAAGAAATCAAGCCATGGTTAACCCAACATGAGTAGAGTTTGAACAATTGGCATCTATGTCAGTTTACAAAAGTAGGCATACCATAGTTGACCTAAAATGAGTAAAGATTGAACCCTTAGGTATCTATGTCATTTAATAAAAGCAGTGAAGCCACGATTAACCTAAAACAAGTAAAGGTCAAACCTTTTGGCATCTATGTTAGTACACCAAAGAAGTCAAGCTATGGAATAAGAGGAATAAAGTTCGAACCTTTTGGCATCTATGTCAGTTTAATAAAGAAGTTAAACCATGGTTGAAAAACGAGTAAAGTTTGAACCTTTTGGCATCTATGTCGGTTTACAAAGAAGTAATACCACAATTGACTTTAGAGGAGTAAAGTTCAAAAAAATTGGCATCTATGTTAGTTCACAAATGAAGTCAAGTTACGCTTGACCTAACACGAGTAAAGGTCGAACTCGTTGGCATTAATGTTAGTTTACAAAAGAAGTCGAACCACAGTTGACCTAACACAAGTAAAGTTTGAACCTTTTGGTATATATGTCACTTTTCAAAAGAGGTCAAGCCACGGTTGACCTAACACGAGTAAAGGTTGAATTCTTTGCCATCTATGTTAGTTTACAAAATAATTCAAGTCACGGTTGACTTAACACAAGTAAAGTTTGAACTCTCTGACATATATGTCAATTTACAAAATCAGTCAAGTTACGGATGACCTAACAAGAGTAAAGTTTGAACCTTTTGGCATCTATGTAAGTTACACAAGTGAAGTCACGGTTGACCGGACACGAGTAAATTTCTAACCTTTAGACCTCGAATTTGGTCTAATTATGTTGGGTGGTGGAGACTATACGACATCGCACATCTGATCGATAAAACGGATTCCATGTGTGATAGCATACGACGTCGAACTAATAACCTTATATGGTTATATTACGTTGTTGAGCTAGCATGAACCACTCAAAGCCCGCATTCCGGACCTACATGCGATCGACGTCGGGTACCCATCGGTCGTTCAAAACAGTTTTGTAGGATAACAAAAAAATTGGGCGCCCAAATTTTGGCAAATTTTCCCCAAACCCTATTTGGATGCATTGGCAATAAAAAAAAGCTTCCACCTCTTACCTCCTCTAACTCTCCGACCAAAATAAATTTCCCTACTTTTCTTTAGTACGATATCAAAAATTGAGCAAGAGTACTATCAAATCATTCAATGACTTCTTTCAAATTAATACAACTACTAAATGGTGGAACATCTCCAAAATTAAGCTTGTTTTCACCCATTACATGTTAAAATTTTAATTCATGTGGTGAAATGGTATGAATTCTTTTTAATTAAAGAAATATTGAATTTTTTCATGAATTGTGATGATTGTGTTACATATTATCTTGTGCATAATGTTGTTGTTGTTCATAAAATGTCATGTATAACTAATGAGAATTACTAAGCATATAAGGTTTATTCTAGACAAGAATGTTAGTTTTGCTAGAACATTGCTTGAATGTCTGACTTCAGTCATTTTGTTGGTTAGTGCAACGGGAAAATGAATCGTGATCGACGTTGCACGTGCGCAGAGGATCCTATGTTTGTTTATTTTAAATGGGCAATTAATGGTATGACTAACATTAGTGGAAATCATGATACCATATATGAAAGGATGCAACATAATTGAGGTTGGTACACCGCAACAACTCAAAGGAGGAAAACTTTCACTTTAATGAAGTAATAGTTTTATATTACTACATTTTTTGTATATTTCATTTGCATACTGTCTATTTCTAACACAATCTATGTTTAGTGTTAAATTTTAGTAACGGTACGGTGAGAATTATCAATGGACTTTCAACGTATAAAATAGTTGAACTTTCTCATCATTCGACTATCAATAGACTTTCAACATATTTGTTGCGATTGACTACCAATAATGGAGACACAATCGATTTAATTTTAGCAATATGTATTATAATTTCTTAATATGTTAATGTAGTGATTGTTTTATCAAGAGCTGCCATTTCTCTTTAATTGAATATCAAATAAATATTATGTGTCGTTCGACCATTAACTATGACACCGACGATTAAATAATTGTGTTATCGACGATAAAATACTAAAATATGTCAAGACAATAGACGTCTCGCATGAACACAAGAGACATCGGATGTGTCAATGTCGACCAATCACACCAGTGATGTTGGTTTAATCGACTGCAAGACGACGTCGGTAAATAACTGCACCATCATTGACCATGCATTTGGTTTGATCGGCAATATGGCAATCAGTCACAGCGGCGATGATTACTCATTTAGTGAGATTGGCATTGCTTGATAACATAACCCACAGTCATACACTGGCTTGACCGACATGGGTCATGGTGTCGGTCATAATTATTTTACCTAGGTCTTTTACCTTGGTTTTGAACCTCGGTAAACGGAATACTTATTACCGCACCACTATTTGCCTTGGTTATTTTCAGGAAAAAAAACTGAGATAAAAACCCCTCCAAAACTGTGGTAAAGGTGTTGTTTCTTGAAATGATAAAAGGTCAATCGAAAAGTTAGTAGTAGATTGAAGGGCACTGGATTACATGGTAGGAGATTGAAGTGATAGGGAGAAGAAATATGGGAAGAATGACAAAGTTCAATCAAAAGGGCCCGGACTAATCATAGGGCACAGTCCGTGCCAGGTTACACAGTCTATGCCGCTCAATTTTCCCGAAAACAGAATCCAGGAAACCGATCTTGTAAATCTACAAAATTCATGCCGCTCAGAACCCTTAAAACAAAATCCCATAGAACGGACAATGTAGATCCACACGGTCTGTGCATGGAATCTTGGTTCGGTCTGTGCCATCATGTTGACTATGGTTTTAACCAGCGGGACAAAATCTTCCCTCTCCTCCCACAATAAAAGCAAACACTATCCATTGGACAAAGAGAAGGAGGCAGATCTATGACACTTCCATAGGGTTTTTCCTCTCTTCCTTCATTTATTTCTTAGCATTTATGTCTCTCAAACCCAATTTCTTTATGGGTTTGATTAGTTTAGAGTAGTTTGTGTAATGGACCTGGTTTAGTGGTAAGTCACACTCTCTATAACTGAGAGATTCAGGGTTCAAAACACACCCTATCAAGAATTGTGAATATTAGAGGAATTTCTTGATGGGGATTACCCAGCGTCATAGGACCGTGTCGGTGATCCCTGTTGTGGTTTCCTAACCTGTAGGAGGTCGAAGATGGTGAGATCGTGGTGGTTCTGGTATCGGTGGTAGTGGTTCGTTGGTGGTGCAGCGCTTGAGGATTCCCAAAAGGGCGTCCCTAACTATCAAATGGATGAATTTTCATGCTCCACTGAAATTTAATAGATTCAATGGTGGTGTCTCCTAGTTAGGTCCTAGATTATGATATTAATATGTAATTTGATTTCTTTTGTGTCATCTTTCGGAAAAAAAAGTTCAGAGTAGTTTACTCTCCTGGAAACATTTGCAAACATGCTTGAATAACGAATTGTGATATTTTTAAATTCATCTATCCATTACCTATATGGGAACAACACATACCAAATGTTAGCACAAATCCGGTCAGTATATGGGAAGAATCAAGAAGGTTGCATTCATGCTACCAGAATATAAGTGGGGCAGATGGCACACAGGAATTGTCGAACAATCGGTCACAAGATAACATGTCTCGAATGGCTCACCACTCGGGATATTAATCAAACAGTTTAAGCATAGCTCCATCCCCATTCATTATATGACTGATGCAGCGTTTAAGAAACAGAAATTGGTCAGTGGGAGCGTGGACAAGAATAAAGAACCAGGAACTACTCAAGCGGGAGTTCTCGCAATTCTTAACTGTTTGGAATACCTGAAGGAGAGGGAACTAACTCATGCGTGTACCTGGTCTGATCCAAACTTAGTCATCAATATGATCACAGGATAGTGGAGAATTTCGCAAGAAGTTCATAATGAGATCACAGACGTATTTTCAATTTAGTGTGTGAAGAATATTTACGGGGTAATAATGTTGTGTTGTATTCATGATTTTGGCATACATTATATAGTAGTACATAGACCTATACCAAACTAGAAAAGGTATTCTAATCTAAACTAGAAAAGGTATTCTAATCTAATTACAATTACAAGTAATATTGGTAAATATCTTTATTCCTTAATACTCCTCCTCAAGTTGGAGCATGGGGATCAGAAATGCCCAACTTGCCAAGCAAAGAATGAAACTGTTGTCGCCCAAGAGCCTTAGTAAACAAATCCGCAGGTTGGTCAGCCGTGCGAATATGATAAGTAGCAATGGTGCCAGATTGTACAAGATCACGAACGAAGTGACAATCAACCTCTATATGCTTCGTTCGTTCATGGAATACTGGATTAGCTGCTATGTGAAGAGCAGATTGACTGTCACAAAACAAGCGCATAGGAGTCTTCTGAGCAACACCCAAATCTTTCAACAAAGACTTAAGCCACAACAATTCACAACAAGCAACTGCCATAGCACGATACTCTGCTTCAGCAGAAGAACGAGAAACTGTAGCTTGTTTCTTGGTCTTCCATGAAACCGGAGAATCACCAATAGTCACAAAATAACCAGATAATGATCGACGAGTAATAGGACAAGCAGCCCAATCAGAATCACAATAAGCAGTAAGCTGTAATGAACTTCGGGAAGAGAGAAATAAACCTTGACCAGGATGACTCTTCAAATAATGTAGTACTCGCATGGCAGCATGCCAATGAGGAACACAAGGAGACTTCATAAACTGTGCAAGTGTATGAACAGAATAGCTTAGCTCAGGGCGCGTAATAGTAAGATAAATAAGACGTCCTATCAAACGCCGGTACTGCTCAGGGTCATTGTAAAGAGGTCCTTCAACCTTGGCAAGATCGTGCTGCTGTTCCATGGGGAAGTCAGTTGGTATCAGAGCCTAAAATCCTGAAATCCTAAGCGTATTTTTTTTCCGAGCTGCTGCCGCCGCCGATCGCCGCCGCCGCTGACATATTCATATTCCTGGATTTAAATGTAAATTAATGAATTTCACATCCAGCCCCTACACTTTTAAAACTTCAATTTAAAACCTCATTTGCAATTAAATTCCTGATCTCACTGTGAGACGGTCTTACACAAGACTTTGTCTGGAAGTAATTATGATAGATTTTTATTTAGTTGTACTTTTTAGTGAATTGACTATTACTCGTTTTATTTAAGTCAAAATATATATCCCCTTAAAAAATTCTCTTATTTGTACTGTATTAATTTCATACTTCCTCCGTCCCACTAATAAGTTTCGAATTACTTTTACACAAAGTTTAAGACAAATCTATGTGACATTTTTTTAAATTGGTAATGACAGTTGATCCACATAAATCAAATGGAAGGAAGAAGTATGACCACACATTTATGGATGAATGTAGAAAGTTTAAAAATACGAAATTATTAGTGGGACAGACCAAAAAGGAAAGTAGGAAGTTATTAGTGGGACGGAGGAAGTGTGTGTATATATATATATTGTATTTTTATATTTACATATATTTATTGTGTGTTTTAACTTAAAATTTTTACTGTGTCTGAATAAAAAATTAGAGTAATTGTTCATAATGCATGAAAAGAGAATAACATCACAAAACTGACTCTAATAGTAATTGATCAGCATTAATTGAGTTAGGACAATGATTTTGGTCAGGCTTTTGATGTGAGAGTACATTTGTTTTTGCATGATTAAGTGTAGAGGCAATGGATTGTCTCGGCATTAATTTTGAGGTCAATTATTGTTCAAATTGGCCTTCTCTTTTCTCAAAATATGCATTTTATCTCTTCTAGTCGTACAATATAACAATGTTGTACACATGCAATGCTAAGATTATTTGATGCTATCTCTATTAATGAATATATTACTATATTTATGTCTCTATTACTATATATATATCTTTAAAATAAAAATATAAAATTCAATCATCGGTTGTTTGTATTGATACATAATTGAGCAATACTCCCTTTATTTCACTTCTTGGCACTATAAGTTTAGGTGCTCTTTCTTTTGTAAGTTGAAATGTGTAGAGACAATTGAATGCAAAGTTAAAAGATTCAAAAGTTTAATGAGGGATTGCGAATTATTAAGGAATATTAAATATTACTTGTAATTGTAATTAGATTATATTTCTTTTTCTGTATAGGTCTTTTGTACCTCTATATAATGTACCTCAAATCATGAATACAAACACACATTATTCTCATTATTTTCTGTATGTTATCAGAGCTATGTTATCAGAGCCCGGGTTGGGTTTATTGGGCCGATGTGTGGATCCCTGATGTGGGTATTGGAGTATTTCCACATTGGCACGTGTAGGGGCGTGTTGAAAGATCGATATATCCCACATCAGTTCCTTACAAGAATAATAACTACGTAATATATAAGATCTTGGGTCACGTTCACTAAGTGTCAATTGGTTTTAAGATGAAAGCCCAAGATACCTCTAAATTTAACACCTTGGCTATCCTTAGCCTCCCAGACAGGTACGTCGCCTTCAGAAATCTCTTTATGGTCTCATGCAAGCTCCTCGCAATTGGTTTTCCAAATTGGCTCAGGGTTTACGTGCATTTGGATTTGTTCAGAGCAAAGCAGATTACTTTTTTTTTCTTTTTCTCGTGGCTTAGTTTCTACGCATGTGCTTGTCTGAGTGGATGATGTGGTTATTGTTGGTTGTTCTTCGTCGCTAATCCATGAGTTCAAAAAAGTATACGAGTTCTTGTTTTCATATGAAAGATCTTGGCCCCCTTAAATATTTCTTGGGTATAGAGATTGGTAGAATATCGGATGGGATGTGTTTTTCACAATGGAAATATGCCTTGAACATTTTATCTTGGTACAGGTTTATCAGCTTTTAAAACCGACTGATTTTCCTATGGATCAACAACATGATCTTACGAGAGTAGAAGTGTCTTTCTACGATAATCCTGAGCAGCATCGTCGTCTGATTGGTCGCCTCATTTATCTTACCATTACTCGTCCTGAGCTTAGCTATTCAGTTCATACACTTACTCAGTTTATGGAGTCTCCCTGTGTTCCTCACTGACAAGCTGTGATTCAAGTTCTCTACTGCTTGAAGAGTCATCCCGGTCAAGATATTTCTCTCTTCAAGTAGTTCTTTACATCTAACTGCTTTTTGTGACTATGATTGGGATGCATGCCACATTACATGACACTCTCTTTCTGGGTATTTTGTGATGATTGGTGATTCTTTGGTTTCATGGAAGACCAAAAAGCAACCTACGGTTTCTCGTTCTTCTACGGAAGCAGAGTATCGTGCCATGGCAATTACTTGTTGTGAATTGTTGTGGCTTGAAAGACTTCGAGACTTAGGGGTTCTGCATTATGCTCCCATGCAACTGTTTTGTGATAGTCAATTTGCTCTTCATATTGTGGCAGATTCGGTATTCCATGAACGTATGAAACATATAGAGGTTGATTGTCATTTCGTTCGTGATAGTGTACATTCTGGTACTATTGTTACTCATCATATCCGCACTTTTGATCAACATGTGGACTTATTTACTAAAACTCTCAGACGGAATCAGTTTCATTCACTACTTGGCAAGTTAGACATTTCTGATCCCCGTGCTCCAACTTGAGGATGAGCATTAAGGAATAGTAAATATTATTTGTAATTGTAATTAGATTATATTTCCTTTTTGTGTATAGGTTGTTTGTACCTCTATATAGTGTACCCCAGATCATGGGTACAAACACACATTATTCTCATTATTTTCTACAAGAATGATTCACTTTTTGCCAAAAAAGAAGAAAAAAAAGGACTATCTTAGATGAAAATTTAAAAAAATGCCTAACATAGGAAAACACGGGGAGTATAAAAAAAATACAATTCATATCATACAATAATTTGAAAAGATATATTTCAACTTTATTTATCTATCTTATTATTTTATATTTATTTTTAAGAGAAAGTCTCCTGTAAGTCGAATAAGGGTTAGCCTAATCATGAAAAATCTCGTTTCACTATATTAGGGTCAAATTATAATTATTCATACACAGCGATACATTTAAAAAAAAAATCAAAGCTATGACTACCTCATTGCAGTAAATAAAAGTAAACACCAGATCACCCAATTAGTTATAACAATTATAGGGTAACTCCATCTAACAATAAGTCGATTTAAAGCAAGACTTTATGCATTTAAAAAAATCTTTATATACTTACTATTCAACACAATCAGAGCAAGCAGCACCACCATAATTCATTTGTTCGTACATTTCATTAGTTTCATATTAACATCAGTAGATTATTGTAGTCATGGAATATGAACCACGTACGAGGGTTGTAATATTAATTCAATTATTGGATGGAGGGGGTTAATTTCTAACTCATACCTTGGTTTAATGGCAGACATGTGGAGGTTTTCCTCCCTGTGACCAGATCATCACATGACCAGTGGCGGATTCTGGACAAGGTGGGACAATTGTCCCACCTTTTTTAAATTTTTTATTAATTAATATATAATTTTTTATTAGTATCTTAGTATATTTTTAATTTTAGATAAATTTAACCCTATAAATTTAAAATTTTCTCAAAATTTTAACACTATCTTCATAATCTGTCATCAAATGAAATTGTAACCCACCAACAAAAAATTGGCTCCGCTCCTGCACATGACACACACAATTCTGTACTGCATAATCTAGTACTAATTTCTGGGCTTTTATGCTTAATCGAATTTGTTAAAAGTAGACAGGTGTTTGATGGTTAATCTAAGGGAGTCCTTTATTTTCCCTTTCCTGGAACTGGTTGTTTTTAATTGAATTAGTCTATAATTAAATATTTAAGATATTTTTCTACAAGTATAGAAAAATAAGGCCTCATTTAAAAAAAATTATCTGCACTTCATTTTAATTTATTCCAGTTCACAAAGTCTTATCTTAAATCGTCTAATCGTTAGATGAGGTTATTTTATAACTGATATAACTGATGGGGTAATTTGATATTTGTTTCTATTTATTGCAACGATATTTATATAATTTTAAAAATATTTTAAAATATATCTCAAAATGAAAATAATTATAGCTTGATCCTAAAAATGATTGGAACGAAAATTTTCATGATAAGTCTAGCCGTTAGGCAATCTAGTAGGAGACTTTCTCTTTCAGTTTAATTCAATAAATTTTTATTTGATAAAATTTAGGTGAGTTAATTTAGTTCTACAACTACTATTTTGGTTGCATTTTGTTTTATTTCAATTCACTTCAAGCAAATAAAAGCTTGCTCAAGTCACGTTCTTTTCAACTATTTTTTAAAAAAAAAACATTCTTTTTAACTTAACTACATTACAATTCAATTTAGTTTGTTTAGTTTTATTCCAACCCAATTAATAAATTTAACTTAATTTAATATATTATTCATATCTTTTGTCCACTTCATTTAAGCCCATTTCACTTCACTTCATATCAAATGAAAACTAGCTACTTCATTTTATTCCATTTCACTTCATTTTAGACAAAAACCTGTTTAAGTCTTTTACATTTGTTCTTATTATTTTATTTTTCCCACAAAAAACGTATATTAGGTTATCTCCTAGTGGCTAAATTCTTTTTCAATCAAACGAAAAAATTATTATTACTACATCAAATATAAGAATATTTACGGGGTAATAATGTTGTATGTTTGTATTCATGTTTTGGGGTACATTATATAGTAGTACAAAGACCTATACCAAACTAGAAAAGGTATTCTAATCTAATTACAATTACAAGTAATATTGGTAAATATTACTATTCCTTAATAGGTTTAGCGGACAGGGAAATTTTTTGTTTAATAGCAATGCAATGTTGTAGTCTATTTTCAAGTGATTAATTAGGACATTAATTCTCCTGTCCATTTTGAGAAGTTATATATGTGCATTTTCATAGCTTTGAAGATGGTTTGTGAGATAGTTTTTTAACAAGTGATTTTGGAAATGCAAATGAAACATTAAAACTTGCAAGAAAGCATTCTGAAAAAAAGAATAAATAAAATTAGAAGCCGGAATATTTATATGGATGTACTATGCCATAACAAAACAAAATCTTTATAAGAATTGCGGGGCAAATCTCCTTTGGCAGTGGGCGCCTTTGAAAACTATTACAATGGCGTCCCCTTTTCAAGTGTCCGCCTGCCAATGGAGTAATTCAGCTGAAGCCCGTATACTGATGAAACTACTCAATGCCTTCATATATATAGATAACTGGCATGAATATGCCATCTATTATGTGGTATATCCTGTTCAAAATTAATACAATCTGAACTCTAATACTCCCCCGTCCCACTTTAAACTTCATATTTGCTTTTTTCAGAGTCAAACTTTACAAACTTTGAACCCTAAATATAAATTAATATATAAACAATAAATATATCATGTGACATGTCGTTAGATTTGTCTTAACATATATTTTCTAAATATTAATTTTTTATGCGAAATTATTATATACAACTAGAAATATTTATGGTCAAGCATGTTCATTGAAGACCTTGAAAAAGCAATTCAGAAGTTTAAATGGGGACGGAGGAAGTATAAGATATGCATAATGCATTTCCTTCTCCTGCAAAGTGGCGTAGCCTACGATTAGAGCTGTCAGTCTCTGACCCGAATCCGAAACCCGACACATACCGAAACGACCGATTCAACCCGAAAACCGATTTAACCCAAAAATTGATTTAATCCGAGAGATTTCAACCTGGATCTAAGCCGACACGACTGAAATTCAACCCGAACCCTGATTATAACCCGAGAAATATTGACCCGACAAGAACCCGACACGACCGAATTCAGCCCGAACTCGAATCCGACCTGAGAACCATCAACCCGAACCCGAACCCGAACCCGAACCCGACACGATCAAGACTTAACCCGAACCCGACACGGCCAGACTCAACCTGAACCCGAACCCCACTCGACCAGACTCAACCTGAACCCGACACGAACAAACTCAACTCGAAACCCAATCTAAAGCTGAACACGATTCAACCCGATCCACAATCAACCCAAACACTATTCAACCCAAATCTTTTGATCATTTGAACATGACAAAAAATTCATTAGCTGGTCAAAAATTTAACTTAAAATTAATCTTTTCAAAGCCCATTTAAGGCCCGTTGAATGGCCTACAAATTGGGTCTTGCTAACATTTTAGAGTATGGAGGGAGGGATATCCTGTTTATAAGGGATTTCTACCAAATAATTGTTACATGCACCAATGTGGGATGGAAGTCTAGATCATCATTTCTTTATGGTATATTGTCATGAATGATTCAACTATCCTGTTTTATTTAATTGAGGAAGCAAATTGTGACTTTTGGTTCCAAAATTAATTGGCTTCTGATCAATTTGAATTGTTTAATGGATTGGGACTACGTGTAACCGTAAAATAAGAGCAAGTCCAACATGTTCTCTATGATGGAAATTTTCATTGTTTTTAGAGATTTTAGACAAGTATTTTACTCCAGCCGATTTTCCATATGGTTTCCCAAAATGGACGAAATTGAAATTTGGTTCTCTATATTGGTAGAAAGAGAGGAAAATTTGGAGAATATCGTCATCAGTGCAATCATTTATTTAACTGGTTAAATTAATAATAATTTTTTGTACATAGTGAGAGTTTCTAAATTTAAACTCTAACACTTTCCATACCCCAACTGAATTTATCACATTTTTCACGATGTTCATTGCACATATTTGATGATTAATATTTTAAATTACATAAAAATTAATATTATAAAAAATTAATAATTAAAAATAATACCCTTTAAAAAATAGCACATAATTCAGAACTAAGAAATTTAACTCTAAGAAACTAGACGTTGTATTTGATTATTTTTGGAGGAAGTAATATTCAAATCTCATTAGACTAAAAATCTACATGGTGTCTGATAACCACTTCCAACATTACAGTAAAGCTTATTATTATGAAAAGTGAGAATATTTATACGAAGATTAAAGATTATAGTAGTTGGATTTGATTGAGTTTATAAGCATTGATAAGGAAGTCATGTAAGGGTTTGACCGTTGATTAGTGAAAGTCAACCTAGTTATTAGTGTTT